>JBBBDQ010001427.1:332500-410000 GCA_037127315.1 Ascarosepion bandense
CATTTTTTTTATTATTTATATGAAGCTTGATGTAATTAGATAGAGGTAAATTGAAAACTTAGCCTTACCGAATCATGACATCATAACCGTGCCCTAACAAATCTTCAAAGTTGGCATGTATCTGCTCAGTTCAGATGACATTGTTTGCTTTCAAACTATATATATATATATATATATATATATATATATAAGTTGAAATTAAAAAATGTAAATTTTATATATATATACATATATATATATATATATATATATATATATATATGGGAGAGTAATACGATCTCTAAAAATACAATATTACTTGCTGAAAATTTACTGATATTAATTTAAAATACTCCTAACATTGTTGGAACTATTATTATGTCTGAGTTATTTTGGTCGTTGTAAGCTCCGGCCTTCTTCGGTGCTAGGAATTTCGAACCGAACTATTTATTACAATCGCTTGAGTACATCATTTCATTTCTATGTGCGATTTTTCTTCTCGTAGCTAAGTAGTAATCTCCATTTAACTTAACTCTTTAACTTATTATTACACCACTACTGTACACTGGTACTGAACTCACATCTCTTTATTCAATGGAACCAACCATTATCTATGTCGTAAACATGGCAATAAAGATGAGGGCAATAATGTGAATAATACCTCATCTCAGGAGTATAGACAAATAATTAATAATTTCATAGATAGGCAAGTATGAACGATTGTTGAAAATTTCTCGGCCTAACAAGTAATATATTCCAGGATAAATTCTAGTGTGTGATCGAATATTGGAAGAGGCCTCACCGCGAATAATTTAGAAAAACACTTTTCATGTGTTGATTGGCAAATCGATATTGCTGAAATATTTTGGTAGCAACCATATTTGTTCACTCTGATATAAATGCTTCTTGTTCAGCCGAGATATGGCTTTTGTCATATGTGTCGAATTTCTGGGTGTACTCACGGGATCCGTTGATCGATGAGCCACTGTGATATTTCTCTTGTAGAGTGCCATGCATTGATTGATTGTAACTTTTTCTTCCATCTGTACTTTAAGAACAATGTAGAATGCTGCTAAGCCAAAAGCATTGTTTCTCGTTTATATCTTGTCAAATAGCGTATTTTTATTTCAAAATAGTGGTTTATTGTTTGTTTGCGAGGTTAAGAGAGAGAGTAAGGAATAAAATATCACTTTTTTATATGGATTCAAAATCTGTCTATCTATCTATCTATCTATCTATCTATGTCAACATGTATGTCTATCTATATACCTGCCTTCCTATCTAGCTATGTCCCTCACCCGATATATATATATATATATATATATATATATATATATATATAAGGTGAGGAGGAAAATGATTATTATAAACTTGAGAGTCAATAAGAAAATAGTTCTTTCTCACTAGAGTTCATCGGGAAATAACGGAAGTATCGAAAGGAAAAAATATCCACAGCCAAAGTGATGAGGCTACAGCTCTACATGTAAAATATATAAAACTCTATAAATTGTGAAATAGCAATTGTGGCACAGAAGGGGTTAAATACGAGAGGAAATAATTTACCATATGTGTGTGTGTGTGTGTGTGTGTGTGTGACACCTTCATATATGCCTGAATTTATTTTTTCATGAAATCTTGGTAAAACTATATATTTGGTCCTATGTTACCCAAACTAATTAATTTTCTGAATTTCAAAAAATTGATTATCACACCGGAACTTTTTTATTAGTGAAAAACAAGACATTTTGAAGAATGAAAATTACTTATATTTTAAAAGTGTTCAAAAATATTCTGCCCCAAATTCTGAGAACAATGATGCAGTAAAACTGTTATTTTTTGGGTCAAATAAACTTTTAATTGCTTATATATATATATATATATATATATGTGTGTGTGTGTGTGTGTGTGTGTGTGTGTGTGATTATCTGAAAAGAATATATCAATGAATAATGTATTTATACAATAATTGTTTTCATATTTATTATTACTTATAATAATTCATAAAGTTTCAAAATTTTTTTTATTTTTTCCAATCTTCGTCTCAATCAGGTTATTAAGTTAATAAGTGAAGAATATATTTACTCATTGAAAAATGAACAATTTCATTACAGATCTTCATGAACTAAGATTTTTAAAATAATTAAAACATTTTTATGTGTGCAAATATTTCGTCCCGTTTTTCTTGTTTATCTTATTTAGATCGGGCTTGTTGTAATTAGATCGAAGCAGATGGAAATACTAGCCGTGACGATTGACATCATCATAACGCTGTCCTAAAGAAACTTCGAAGTCGGCATGAACGATTGAGAGAGTGAATTTTATGGTTAATATTTTATTTATTTTTTCTTGTGTTCTTACAATTTTTTGCGTTACTGACAAAGGAATTTGTGGAAATTGTCCAAATATTTGTCTGTCCGAGCGCTTTCGTCTATACATTTAACCATAATCAAGGAAGATTATATTTTATATTTAACAATGTATCGTTTGTTTTACGCATGTAACTAGAATCATAGAAATGTTCTATTTTCAATACAAGGTCAGCACATTAATGTATTAATAACGCTTCCGGTTTTATTAATAGGACTTCAACAAGCCAACACCGCGAGGACACTTGATACATTTAATTGTTGTCGGCCACAGTACAACAGGAATTTAGTTTGAAATATTAATGCACTGCCAGTTAATCTTCCATCGAATTCTTTATTCCAGTGACAATGTAAATAAATTTATAAATTTACATTATATAATTAAATCCTGATTTATAACAGTTTACATGTTGAGTTTTCCTCCCAATACTTTATAATGCTCAGGATTATTAATTGGATGAAAAAAATTTTGATTATACTCTGCGTTTTTACGAATCTGCCATTCTCATATATATATATATATATATATATATATATACATTATATATATATATATATATATATATATATATATAATGTATATATAATGTATATGTATATATATATAATTACAATGGCTTATATAAATGATATAAAGCCTTTATAAACCATTGTAATAGCAATATTACAATATTACAATATTACAATATTAAGACCAACTTTTTATTGATTACTTTTTGTGAAAGTAAATGCTTAAACAGTGGGATTTAATCAGCCTGTTCTTTCACTTCTTGATAATACATATATATATATATATATATATATATATATATATATATATATATATATATAATTACAATGGCTTATAAAAGTGATATAAAGCCTTTATAAACCATTGTAATAGCAATATTACAATATTAAGACCTACTTTTTATTGATTAATTTTTGTGAAGGTAAATGCTTAAACAGCCTGGTCTTATATATATATATATATATATATATATATATATATATATATATATGTATATATATATATATATATCACCTTCAATGCGCTGAAGTGGTAAGTCAGTTCATATAATATACCAAAATTATATCTTCTTCCGGCCAAGTTGTATGTGGACAGATGAAATCATAATGACACGAAGCCTGAGGACAGTTTTGAGATTTTAACTCAAAATAATATAAGCCCAAACTCTGGAAGAGAAAGTTGCCGTGCTATGTCTGATAGACAGACATAATTATTTAAAACCACGCACTTGTTTCTAAATTTTATAAGTGATGTCTGAGACGATTTATATTTCTTATTTTTAAACATTCAATTATTTTAATTGTGAAATCTAAAATTATTTCAGAACATTAACCGCGATGACGGAATTTAAGTTATATTAATAATTCATATGGACTTTTAAAAAAATCATATACTTTTGGAAAATTGCTCGATGAGTAAATAATTTATGTCACAAATATATATAAAATAACGATGTTCTCATCATGCTGGTGATGATATAATAATGAACACTGTTTGAACTTTCTTTAGCGAGAAATTTCTATGTACGTGTTTTGTCACAAGTCGGTTCTCTTGTGATTTATATCTCAAATAGATACCGAACTTTTGACTCTGTGTCAGATAAATCACGTTACTTCATAGTGAGAAACAAATATTTTTGTCTTAATGTCTTAGCTTAATTTGTATTGTTTCATCTGGTGTCTGTTGTGTTCTCAAGTGTCATTTAATTCTCTTATGAGCGGACATAGGCATTTCCTCCGAAACACATCACTTAAGTTAATTGCGAATATATGCACTTACCCTAAACTCAGGACTCAAGCACTGTTCGCTGAACTTTCGGGCTTATCTCTCTCGGAAGATTAGTTGGATCCCAACACACCATTTAAGACTAGAAATGTAAGAAAGTTCGTTTTTATACATTTTACTATAGTCACGAGATTGAAAGCTGAAAAAAAACAAACCATATTTAGTTTCATCTGATTACAGAATATAAAAGGATAACTATATACATGATTCCACCTACTTTGGTTTAAGTAAAATTTAACGACTGGTTAAATCATTAAGTTTGTTCTATATTCTTTATACCAAATAATTTTCACTACAATTGTTCCATGTTTTACGTCGGTCTTTAAATCTAACTTTTCATTTGGAAGCATTTATATTTTAAAGAATACTGTTTTTCATTAAAAAAGAGTTAATTTATTTTTCATGGCAAGAAAAGTGACTTTGAATTTATTCTGGTAAAAATAAGTTCTTTACACACAATGCTGATTATAAATAAAATATAAAAGATGCTACAATGCAACATGATGCTAAAGAGGTCCGACCGCTTAAATGTTGAAATAACTAAATGCAACTGAAACTACTACATCATTCTCACACAGCACATCTTTCGAACTCCCTTCTGCTTCCTTGCTTCTCTGATAACATCAAACTTCAAGAAGTCAAATGAAACATCAATCGCCATCTTCTGTGTTCCTGAACTCTGTACATCTTTTGGCTTTTCTCCAATTCTCCCTGTTCTCTGGTTTATTTTTCTCGCTCCCTTTCACTTTCACTCCCTGAACTCCTCGCTGCCTGCTAGTAGTATTACTCCGATGCTTAATATGCAATAATTAAAAACGTTCTTAAAAAATTTAGTTTGTATATTCTAAACAGATATTACGAAGACGAAAATGTTTATGAGCATGGTTTTTCCTTTTCGATGTACTGTGACTGTTCAGAAAGTAGGCGATCATGGCAGTCCACATCTCCCTATCTCTTGTAGCTCTTAACACCCCTTCTCCTGTTATCTGTCTCAAACTCAGCGACGCCATCCATCCACTCATCCCTCAAGTATGTTGCTTTCTCTTGTCTCACTTTCCTTCTATGCGTCCCGTGAGCATCAGATTCTCCAAGCCGTTCTTCCTAGTTACATATCACAGAAACTTGAGCTCTTTTTTCCTGATGTTAGCTATAATTTTCCTTATCGAGTCCGTCCTCTCAAAAACTTGTCGTTGCTCATATGTGCTGTCCATGGTATCCTTGTAATCCTTCTGCAGAACCACATTTCGGTTGCTTCAAATATTTCTTTCATCTACGAGGAGATGTTTCAGCATTCACTGCCATATATAAAGTCAGACATCACATAATAGTTCAGTACTCTCTTCCTTTTTTCAATTTTTTAGAATCATATGCGCAATCAAATTTTAAGCTGGTATCATGACATGTGCTAGAATTAATTTAAACTATTTTTAAACTTTAGATTTATAAATTGTTGCGATAAGTCTTTGCGAGGTTTATAATATCGACTTCGCTTTTTCACTAGAGATGTCACTCTTATATCTAATAACATATCTATCAACGTTGGTTAATACTATGTGATTCTAAAGGAGAAACGATGTATACAATTAACAATTTTCTTTTTCCCATTTTATCTCCCAATAAAGCCTAGGGAGCTCAGTCAGCACTGTCATTCAAACTGCATCTGAGAATAAAACGGACCTATAAACAGGTAGGGGATAACAGAATCAAACAAGTCCAAGAATTTAGGTACCTAGGAAGTGTTCTAACAGGAGATGGAAAGTGCGACACGGAGATCCGAAGGCGAATTGGCATGGTAAAGAACGCGTTCCAGAAGATGAGCAAAATACTAACACACAGGAAAATCTCAATAGAAACAAAGAAAAGAATGCTAGACTGCTACGTGATGTCAGTTCTTCAATACGGCTGTGAATGCTGGACAATATCATCGAAAATGAGGACAAAACTGGAAGCGGCCGAAATGTGGTTCTAGAGAAGGATGCTACGGATATCGTGGACTGAGCATACAAGCAACGACGAAGTGTTAGAAAGAATGGCAACAAAAAGGAAATTGATGCTGAGCATCAGGAAGAGACAATTGAAGTTCCTGGGACATGCAATGAGGAAGGAGAGCCTGGAGAACCTGATACTGACTGGACAGATAGAAGGAAGGAGAGACAGAGGAAGGCAGCGGATAACATATTTGCAGGGTCTGATCAGGTGGATGACGGAACGGGGGTTGCCAGGAGCAACAGGAACAAACATACTAAGAGCCACAAGGGATAGGGAGACGTGGAGATCCATGATCGCCTACGTCCTGAAGGGACAGGGCACATAGAAGAAGAAGAAGAATTAGTGCGAATTTTAACTGCTTTAGAGTAGCTGACGCCCCTTTAGTGCTCTTAAAGCGGGAATGGTCTGTGGGCAATATAGTTATATAAATAAAGACAAATAGCAGTCAGGAATTCAAAGTGTCATTGACAGTCTTAAGAGGTTGACTGTGTGCGTCAGAAGTTTGCTTTATGGGATCCTCTGCCTTCGGGCAGGGCGAAGCCCGGGCATGACCTGAAATTTTTGTCCGAGCTTAAGAGCTCAGTGTTCCAACATAAATGACATTCTGCCGCATGTACCTTAAGCATCCGCCCATGTGGGGAGATAGTTGATATTTCATAGTGTCATTGACATTCTGAAGGGATGGACTGCGTGCGTCAGTCTTTCACTTTGTTGAACTATCTGCCTACAGACTGAGAGGAACCCAGAGAAGGCTCCGCAAAATATTAGAATCTTTTCTGGGGAAAAACAGACAAGAATTTTTGTCCGAGCTTAAGAATTCGATGTTCCCACTCCAATGGCCTGGTGCTGCATCTACTTCGAGCATCAACTCATGTAGGTAGGTGGTTGATAACTCGGAGTGTCATTGACTATTATTATCGAAATGTGCTCTCTGCGACTCTAACAACTTACACTTTCCTTTCTTCAAATTATTGTTTCTCTGTCTATTCTGTATTGTCTTGATTGCACTTAATATTCATTAGCACGGATATTCTTCAGTATATATTTCAAGACACATCATCTGGTATCGTAATACCACCTCGGCGATACAACATTAATGTAACTGACTAGTCCGAAATTCGAACTCAATTTACTGTTTCCAATTTCCGATACCATGACCGTTAAACTGACTGGAATTCGTCCCTAATCATACGGAATTCAAATGGAGACAGTATTTAAAAACAGTCGCGATTATTTTAAATTTTATCTCCAACTGACAGGATTCGGTGTGTACTTCTGTACATAAGGGGGAATAAAAGTATAGATGTATTTCGGCAATAAATCCAACCACCGCATAAATATATCATTTTCTTATAAAAGGAGTTTACTTATAGAGTTGCATTAAAGTAGTCATAAACTTCAGTAGTTTCGAATGATATATGATAGGAATATGCTTATAATGTAACATTATCTGATGTTATTTTGGTGAATGGACTTTTATGCACTATTTTCTAACCATAAATTCAACTTTTCAAGTTTTCATATTAATTTCACTTAAGACTGCCGTAGACGAAAATAGTAGTGCAAATGCAAATCCGACAAGAAATTAAATAAAAAATAACTTTATCATTTTACTTGCCATTAAAAACAATATATATATATATATATATATATATATATATATATATTTCACAAGTTAAGATTTAGAATCGAAAAACGAGAAAGAAATGGAAATACAATGCATGTATACGTAAGGTTAATGAAAAAAGATACTGAGATTAGTCTACATATATATATATATATATATATATATATATATATATATATATATATTGCCTAATACATGCATACATAGACGTACACGTAAAATCATGCGTGTTTCTGTTTGTGTGTGTCAGCTATTTTCAGGCTATATATGTGTGTTTGGGAGAGTCTGATTTTAAAAACGCAACTGGGCGCCATAAAATAATGAAACCTGTCATTCGCAAGGAAGTATAGATCATTTTTGGTGTGGAATCTGGGAGGAGAAATCAATGATGGTAAATAATATATAGAGAATAAGAGAGTGACTTCAAAAATATTAAAATAAAAAGCATGGAAAGGCAATATTCGGATTTGATAAGAAAATAAAGTATTGAAATTAATTTTCTCCTCACTGCAATGAAAGTATACTGTTTTATCTTTCTTATATTTATCCAAAATTTACATCCCATAATTCCCCAAGAAATGTTAGCATAATGCGTTATATAGACAGCAGGGTGAATATATACGCGTGCGTGCGTTTGCAGGCGTTTATGTTAAAAATGGTATTTTTATGCATGGTTCAAATTGCTCAAGATCAGAGATAGAGCGTAGGCAAATATGAAATAGAACAGTGAGGTCAATATCAAACGATGAGCATCTGTTTTATATTTGAAAGTAATCTTCACGCCTTCTTTTTAAGCATGAAACAGACTGTCAACGTTTATATATATATACATATATCTAATAATTACTACAAACTAATGAGTTAACAGTCTACTGTTTGTAGTGATTTACTTTATTAAGAGTGCTCGATACATAGTTGATCATTATATATAGTAATATTTTTATTTTTTAATTTATTATAAAAACAATTAAAGCAACACATGAGCCGTTGTGTTTCGGTACTTTCTTATTAGCACCTCATCAGGCAGTGAAATATTATTTTACTGTCAGGAATTATTATCTATTAGAAAACAAATTAAAGTGCGGGAATTTTTTGGAGGATTATTTCAGCTAACCAATAGAAAATCAGGTCTTTTTTTTTTTTTATAAGCGTTTCACCTCGAGCAAGGCATTTCACTGCCACTATTGCGCAGGGGCTACATAGAGTAGAGAAAGGATGGTTAAATATAGGAAATGTCAGAGGGTGGATGATAGGCGGGTAAGGATACCGAGAATAAGGGTTGGGTAGATGAGAGTGTTGGGAGAATAATTGGAAGGGGAGGTGAGAACTTCAAGAAAAAAGAAATATGATTGCAATATTAAAGGGTGATGGATATAAAATGACATAAAACCCAGGCATTTGCTCATGCTAGTGATGAAATTAATTGAGATATATATGATGCAATAAATAAATAAGGACAGTAAAAAAATAATAAAACAATATTTTTTTACTGTTCTTATTTATTTATTTATTTATGTTTCACATACTTCCTATTAATTTAAACAGAATGATCAGATACTCAGAGAAACCCAAACATAAAAACAACGAATTTGTTCGCCTGAAGAGGGTCAATTTTAGACTCGAAACACGTGTAGCGTAAATCATGAACAATTAATACTTTATAACTTGTATAAATACCAAAACAATAAACATATATTTTAAAGTAATCGTTCACGGCTTCTCACACGTTTTATTTTATACTAATTACTCTCGTTGGAACAACCCTATTCCTTTATTCGATATATATATATTAAAAACAGAAACAAAATAGAAATATTTGTATAGAAGAAAAAGTTTAAGAAGCTGTGAAAGTTTTATTACTATTACTTGCTTTTTGTATGATATATTTTTGTATGATATATTAAGTGTCCTTATTGTATGTCACTATACATGTTTCGAGTCTAAAGTTGACTCTTTTAGGCGAATAAACTGTTGACTTCACGTATAGAGATCGTTTTGTTTTTCTGATGGCTTATATATATATATATATATATATATATATATATATATATATATATATATATGGTTAGGTTTTGAAAACTGTCACAATGCGCTTAGTAAAATAAAAGAAGGTAAATAAGTTGTTGGATATCACCTATTTATTATACATTAATATTTCGAGATCAAAATTTCATCTTCAGAATGTCAGAATAGCGTGTGTCCGTCCTAGTGATTTCTTGCCTTTCTATTTCTTCTTTTTAAACTTTCTCCCCTCTCTTCTTTCTCTTTCTATTTTCTCCTCTTTAAGCTCTCGCTTCTTTCTCTTTTCTCTCTCTATTTTTTATAACTTTCTCCTCTCTTTAATTCTTCTTTTATCCTTCAAACTCTCTTCTCTTTTCTCCTGTCTCTCTTCATTCTCTCTCTTCTTTCTCTTTCTTACCTCTCTCTTCTTTAAATTTTCTCTCTCGCTCTCCCTGTCGCTTTTCTCCTTCTCCTTATTCTCTTCTTTCTCTTTCTACTCTCTCTCTCTCTCTCTCTCTATTGTATTACTTTCTTCTCTCTCTATTCTTTCTATTTCTACTCTCTTCTTTTACCTTTCTCCTTTCTCTCTTTTTTTATCTTTCTAACTTCTCTCTCTTCTCTAACTTTCTCCTCTTCTATTCTTCTGTCGCTTTCTGGTGATTTTTAAATTTATTATTTATTAAAAACAATTTTTCAGAAAAGTAAAACGTATCAAACGTACAGAATTTTATTACTGATCTTTAAAGTACAGCTTCGTGTTTCTTCCCATACATTTTATCTACTATCGACTGAAAATTCAACGTCTTAATTATATCCTTATTTCCTCCTTAGAATAATCAGTAGCTTATGTACATATAATGTTGAAACCCGAGTTCTCGTTTGATTACTGAAGTTAAGAAATATGGTGTCTGGTTAGTATTTTGATGGGTTACCGTTTAATAATAACAGCTGCTGAAAGATTACAAATGGGGTGTAATGGATAACGGGCCGGCATTGAAATTCAGAGAACAGAAACTACCCGGCATATACATGTGTTGGACCGCAACTTTTATACACACACACATAATGAACTTAAGTCACTGGTGCCTCTGCAACAGGTGTTTGCACATACGTATATGCTATTCGAGAGGACTTATATAACAAAATATAAAACATTTCTCTCATAATGTAAATCTTACATTATTTCATAGAAGAAATGGCGTGCTGAAAGTTTTAAAAATAGAACGATGATAACGTGAATTCAAGTCGGAATGTGAGGGGCTTAGAATAGCCTCTTCTTTTCCATAAACAACAAATAAATTATTGCGTAACAGCCAAAATATAAAAAAAAAATTATAAGAAAAATTACAACAAAAATAAGAAGACCAGAGACAAAGATTTTCTTGAAATAGACTATAGAAGTAACCGAAGGTGCTTAGAACAACAAAAATTATGAACAATTTTTATAATCCTTAACTTCTAAAAAACGGAACATACGTTAGAATGTAGGAAAAACAATAAAAAATTAAATTTTCTTGGGCATATTTAATAAAAGATAGCTGAACAAAATGCTGCTCCCCCAATATACAGTAATGATATATATATATATGAAAGAGAATATATATATATATATATATATATATATATATATTCTCTTATATATATATATATATATATATATATATATATATATATATATATTCTTTTTCATTCTAACCTAAGTATGTTGGAGGAAGCAAAAGCTCTCGCTGAAAATAAATTTTCCATTTTACCTTCCCTTTTGTTTCGCATATTATTATACATCAACAAAAACACAATACGCGCGCGCACGCACACATATATACACACAGATACACACGCATGCACACACACAGACATGGTGGTGTTTTACTTCTATTAGTTCTTGGACAATGCACTTGAGGGACAGCTTTTATCTTTGGTCATTGCGTAAAATAGACGCTGCTATTTGAAAATTTTTGCCGTATTTTTAAAAGTATATTATTAGTTTACTTCATTTTATGCTGCGCGTGTTTTGTTTTTCATATAATCTGTGTGGGGGAGGGTCACCTGGGAACTGCTCTACCATTTCATTGTACATTTTACTTAGCAAGAAAAATAAACATATAATCTTAGATGTAATATGAAATTGTCAAGAACAACTGTTAATATTAATTTTTGCTGTTTCTTTATTAGGAAGCATTTTGCATTCAATGAATTAATAACCTGAGACACTCTCGGTTAGAATATATATAATATCATTCTCTTAAAATTTTCAGTAAATATGTTTCCAAGTCGAGCAAATGCATGAGTACTTTCCCGTATAGATGAAGGATTACTTCACAGACGAATAACCAGATAATTCAAGTAAGATAGGCTGTGTAATTTTTTTTTACGAAATATATGATTGTTGGTTCACCATTATTGGGCTTTTTCATGATATGAGTCTCAAGACTCTTTTACTGTTACATGTGTGATCTAATTTCCCGAAGTTTAAATTGAATACCTAGGACCATATCGACGAATGAAAAAAAGCATTATAATAAAATGTATAAATTGATTGAAAAGTTTAGAATATGAATTGTTTAATTCTTAGCTAATAATAGAATCGTTTAAAAATATGATCGAGCAATCATTTATATAAATAGATAGAAATAAGTATATATTAATAAAGATATATATGTAAAGATTTGAAACTGTATCGATAATTTTTTTTAAAATATCGCAAACAAAAAAGTTTCAAATATGTAGCCATCTAATTTTGCTTTAATTTTGTACGTAGGCACACTTCAAAGATATAACCTATTTCAAATGCTTATTCGCAGCCATTAATATTCGATTATAGGGAAAAATTCTTAGAGAATGTAAGGTCGATACGCGTGCTTAATATATACGTTAATATTTAAAGGCTTTTTTATTATGTCAATTTCTGAAGTGAACAACAGCAATACAATATATTTTATTCAAATATAAACGTTCGTAAACATTATATGTATTTTTTCCAGAGTATAATCACTTTTCATAATGTAAATACTTGAAAATACCATCTATCGTTCATTGATAAAATTGTGTCTGTCTGATTAAATAAAGTTGAAGATTTATTCTAATGGTGAAAAAATAAATGCCATGTTTTCTGTATAGATTTCACGTTTCTTGATATTTTATCTATCCATAAATATCATTTCCTTCCTTGTCAATGAATCCATACAAGCTTTTTAATATCACAAAGTATCTATATATATATATATATATATATATATTGATCATCAAATACATGAGATAGAGATTCTATGTAATACACTTTAGGGTAGATTTTTTTAAATCGCTATCATTCCAGCCACGCCAGTAAAGCCACAAAGACGCAAGGGGTTACAGAGTGTGGGAGAATTAGTAACATTGGCATTTTTAATGAGCAGAAAGGAGGGGGATTATGAGCATCAACAAACAAGGAACATGGCATTTTAAATTTTTTCGAAAAAGTTGGCAGGGAGACTTAGAAAATTGAGAAGTAAAAATACGAGACAATCATTTTTGAAAGCTAGAACAGGATAACATTGAATATTTCCTAGAGTAAAATATTATATATATATATATATATATATATGGGCGCCAATATTATATATATATATATATATATATATATATATATATATATATATATATATATATATATATATATATATATATATATATATATATATATATATATATATATATATATATATATATATGTATATATATATATGTATATATATATATGTATATATATATATATATATATATATATATATATATATATATATATATATATATATATATATATATATATATATATATATAGAGAGAGAGAGAGAGAGAGAGAGAGAGAGAGAGAGAGTATGTGAGTTAAAAGTAACATACTTATAATTTATTTATTAACAAAATGTTTTACAAAAAATGGATATGAGAGGAAAAAATTAGCATGAGGTTTTATTAAAAATTCGATATGGGCGCCAGATTTCGCTACCAGCTTCTCTATCCGCCCAAGAATCGTGTCAACTCCCAGGGTCCAATTTGTTTGCTATCGACCTTGGCCTAGTGTAATTGTGCGTTTTTACACGTTGCATTTTCTAGAATTTCTAATGATTTTGAGTAGTTCTGAATGCATTAAAAGGCCTACTCCACTGTTTACTCTGATATATAGTTGTCGTGATTACAGTAAGCTATGGCTGCAGTATATTCAGAAGTGAACTAGGGTTGACTATTCAGTTTTTACTGGAATTTTTATGCAGTATAAAACTTCCCATTTCAGAGACGATCTGTTCTGATACGAAGGTAATAGTTTGGGTGAATTATATTTGACGATGTATGATCCAAAGTATATTAAATGATGACTTTAGTTTGGTGTCATCTTTGACATTGATAAAGCATCTTTCAGGGCAGGATTTTAGTTCAAGGAGATCAAGTTGCCTATTGCACGGTCTGGAACTCATTTACAACGTAGCGGTACAATAACCCTGAAATTATATATCTGCTACTAGGATAGCTTTCTTTGGTTACTTAAAGGTTTGGATCCTTGAATATCAGGCGGATAACACCAAAACCCAGAAATATTTTACTTCTAGCAATTTAATAAAGGAACAAATGACTCAGAAAAGAAAATACGAACCAGGTTCACTTAATGTACTTGCCCCAGCTACCCAGAAATATAGCCAATATATTTTCTCTTTGAGTTATAAATGTCATACCAGTCTGAGATTTCAGTATCGGAGACAAGAACCTGCATATGCGTAGACTACAAGAACCATTCGGAAAATAGTTTTTAACTGAGATTTATCGGGGATGTATCAGCTTCCCCCACACCCACTGGATTAAATATCATAGTAGGAACAAAATAATATAGACGAGAGCAAGAATTGCTAATTATCTATTTGTGTAGAAACACCGCTTCAAAAAATAAATAAGTAAAAACAATCTCTAAGTACTATAGGAACAAAAATGTATTTGAAAATTTCAAGAAACGTATGCTATTTCTTTGCTAATTATATTAAGAATATCGCAAATGCATAAACACATTTATACATTAATATGCAATCTTTAACTCATCATATACATAGCAAAAGAAGTCTTATGTATTACTAAAGTTTTAATTTATAAAAAAAAAAATAACCGAAGAAAAACATCTCAAACTATGCAAATTTTAATTTATTTATTTCATTTGCTTATTTTCTTTATTTCTTTTATATATTTCTTGGTTGGAAGAGGCTGTTGTCAGTCGCGTTACAATAGACAAACATACATTTAAGATTATTTTTCTGATTTCGTTACAACATACCCGAGGCTATTTTGCCGGGAATCTTTTTATTTTGAAGATAACTAATGTTAAAAATAACAACGCAAAGATTTAACACAGAAGTTTATTTATTCCAAACAGCATTTGTTAAGATAATTTAAAATCTTTTCCATCAGGAATTTTTAATACACAAGTTAAAATAATTTATTTATCACCATTTATAAAAATAATTATTGAAGTATTTGACTATTTTAAGCAGTTCAGATTTAACATTCTCTGTAAGTCGAGAACTTGTCATTGGGCATGGTTTCCATCCCAATTCGCTTCATGTAAGCAAACTGAATACAACAGTTATAAACCCGAAACCATGTTAATCAATTCCTGCCAACACATCTCACACAACCACCGTGATGTAGATCTTAAATATAATATATTTCTCGTCAGAATCACTTTTTAAAATATACTTAGCGTCTGTTTTACTAGGACTGACAAAATAGTATGTCTATTTATTTTTTTCACCTAGCGCGGTAAGAAAGTTAACTAATTAAATAAGTATACATCAACGAATGCACATTTTTCTGTACTACTGAAATGATGAAGTATTTACACTATTTACATTATTTAGTCTATTGTCCTCATATTTAGTGTCATATTTACGACATTTCAGCCGTTGTACGCTCCGGCCTTTTATCAGGGACTAAGAATATCGAACAGAGCCCCTGAATACGATCACTGGGTATATCATTCTCATTCCATGTACGATGTCATTTCTGGTAGCCAAGTAATTTCCCTTTTACTTTAACTTATCTCTTCACAACTGCTATAGACTGGTATTGAAATCACATCTCTTTGATTCATGTCAAACGGAACTAATCAACGTCTATATTTTCCTTGGGCCATGTGTTCGGTTCGAAATTCCTAGAACCTGAGGACGGCCGAAGGGTTCAACGGCCGAAACGTCGTAAACATAGTAGTAAAGATGAGTACAATAATCTGAGCAATGTAATTAATTAAATGTACATTTGTTTTTCAGTTTAAAACTACATCAGGCTATTCCATACATGATACACTTGGGCAATCATATTTCGAAAGAAACATGACTGACTAGATTTTAAAGCAGTAGTTTCTTATTACTTTCTGCGGTAGACTGACTGCCAACCAAAGCTATAGAACACAATCTGTCCTGCTTTTTAAACCATAACTGGATGAAGAAACAACGGATTTATACCTTTCCCAGGGGTATTATCGCGTAAGTGAGTGCAAGAAATTCAAATGGAATTCGAACTAGGCTCTCCGGTTTCTCGTCCAGAGAAACATATTTACATGCCTGCAAAGAAAAATTATCAGCATGGTTAATCGCTTCATTTGTTGAGTTAAATGCTTCGTCTTAACAATTATTTTTAAAAGGCTGATACTATAATGCTCTGCTGAACAGAGAGTAAAAAGACAATCAGAGCTAAATGCTAGAAATGATAGGGAGTTTTAGAGAACCATGATCACCCTCGGCCTGGAAGAATATGAAAATCGAAAACCGTTGGCTCAGATAATTTAAATAATATAATTGGGCACAAATAAATATCAGGTTTGAAATTGATTTAAAATCAATGATTGACTTACTTTTTTGTAGAATATTCAAATTTTGTTATAAAAAGGTATGGCATCTATCTGTAAAACATGAAATCAGCAGATATTATTTGAATATTCTTTATCTATCTGTTTGCCTATCTCTGATATATACATGTGTAATCACATCACAATAAATATCAATTTAGTCCGATGGAGGCATAAAGTGTGTGTGTGTGTGTGTGTGTGTGTGTGTGGAAGTGTGTGTGTTTATGTATCTTGCAAAATTATAATATGAATAAAAATTTAAACTTTTTTAAAAGATGATTCGCTAGACGCTTATGAAATTTCTTTTTTTTATCAAACTTAACAGTACCATTCTTGATATTTTTTCAACTGATAATCTCTAGAATCGAACGTAATTTACCTGACACAATTTGCACACGTGTCTCTTCAAAGGTTTTTACTCTGACAAGGGAATGCTGCCAAGCATAAATAATAAAAATAAATCCGCTACTGTTTCAAAATAGAAACAAACAGTACCGAATAAGAACAGTCCGAAAACACGCTACAGCTGAATTCATCCCATGACTTTAGGCTGATATTGCTATTATATTAGGGTGTGTGAGAATGTGTGTCTACGCGAGTGTGACCCTGCATTACTGTGTGTATGTGTTTTTAAATCATAAAGGTCAAGTTGAGGTATCCGCATAAAATTACTCTCTTTTTTTTCTTCTTTTCTATTTTTGAATCACAAATCAATAGGTCGTACGAACAATGAAGTTGGTTTGGCTATGGAGAATTTTACTGAAATTGTAAACTCATTTCTCGCAGACGTTATTTTTAATATCAGTTGTTGTTAAACTTTGTCTCGATCAGATGTTTACAAGTTCTATTTGAGAATTGCTGATTGTATTTCACAATGCTTCATACCAGTTAAATAACAGGACCAACTCCGAATGTAATGGCACTTATTTATTACATCGGAAACTCATTTTTGTCACCGAAACTTCTTGTAACATTTATATGAAGCTTACGGCCATATCAAGTTGAAACAGCCGTTGTCACTGGATCACCGAAGTTAAGCAATGTCGAGTCTGGTGAGTACATATAGGGATGTGAATATTCTGTGCTAGATTGTGTATCTGGATATGGTAACGGATAACGGCTTGGAAAGGAAATCAATATGCCGACTTCAAATTCTATTTCTGTTCGTTATATTTACTTTCAGGTAAATACTCTTGGGAACGGTATAAAATATCCCCTATTTCTGGGTTAAATAGTAAAACTTTTTCCTGAAAAACATTACTATCCTCAAAAAAATTGTTAATAGATTATTCACTTGTAATGAGAATGTTTACTCATACTCTAACCGTAGGGTGCGATTAATGTTAATTAATTCGGCTTTGTGTCATACATAACCGAACACCCTACAGCTTAGAAGTTTTATTCATTTAATGCAGATTGTTAACATCAAAGGTTGGAATGGGCGAACTAATGTGGAAGAATAAAATATGCATTTTAAAATAGAAATTTATTAAAAGAATAGAATAACAAGAAAAGGTAGTACTTAAAAGTTCAATGAGAAACAAGTAAGGATTTAAGGGTATAAAGTGTTTGTGCAAACGTTCGTAGTAGTAATCTTTTGGAAAGGGTTTATGCGTATGTATTAGCATTTGTTTGGTAGGCATGTCTTTGAATGGAGAAGAAAAATTAAAATGAATCAATACACTAGAAAGGAGAATGAGGACGATGTAGAACGTGACCTCATCTCCGGGTGGACTTGAAATTTCTGCTTTGTTGAATTTTAGCTTGTCATCTCTCCTGCTCCCATGTGACTGTCTGACTGACGCTGACCGGAGCCTTTTATAGTAATTTATATTTTTCGCAATAGATCGGGAAATGTTTATGGTTTTGCAAATCGCTCCCATTCTTCAGAAAATCAATTCAACATCTACTTGCGAAATCCTGTTTCGACCTTTTTCTTTAAGCACATGGTCAATTTTTTTTTCTATTTGAGAAAATCCAGGATTTCACACGTCATTGTGACTTTTTGTAAACGTGAAGAAGATATTAATTCTTAATTTTCGATCTCCTCAATACAACTAAAAATATGTTTCGTTTCTAAATACGCTACAATGAGGCTGAGAAGCCTTTATAAAACAAGTAAATCAAATCAATATTTAAATGAAACGTATATCACAATTTCCTGTCTGCCTTTCTTTTTCAGTTTTTTTTTAATCGGTTTCACCCCAAACAAGGCTGTAAAGTTACAATGTCTGAAGGATTTTCTGGGTATTAAATTATCACAAAATATAAATTTTACTAAGAAGAACAAATAAATGTTATTAGGAGATTAGTGGAGTAAATTAAAGTTTTAAAGATTAAAGTTTTCTGGAATGCATGAAGTTGGAAGAGAGTTTCACAAGCGAGAAGTGTGAGAAAAAGACTGTTATCATAGAACTCTTGGTGGCATCTAGCCAACACAACTGTAGATTACTGTGCTTACATTTATAAAGTCTATGTACTATCGTTTATTGAAACAGTTGTCATGGAAATATTTATAGAAAAGGCATAGGTAAATAATTTATGGCGTTGAGAAAATGGCCGAAGCCAAGACGTCAGATCGGAACCAATAATTTAGATATTTTTTTAGAATTTTATCAAAGGTCTCCAAATATATAGTAGGAGCACCAGACCATACGTGACATCAATATTGTAATGATGAACAAATAATAAACTTGTTTATATGCAAGATAGATTTTTGAGAGAAAAAAATGTCTAGCACGACACAGTGAAAGAAAATTCTTATCAGTTGACCTAGAAATTGATACCTGAAATTAATTCTCATATTGTCCTTTCTCTTCATTAAATTGTTCTCCTTCTTTGTCAATCTTAGTTGCTTTGCTATATTTTTAATTTTATTTTACAGCATATAAACAATAATGGGCATTAAATGCCGACAATATTTTAAGGATAGGTTCGTATGAATAGAATATATATTTCTGGTTAGAAATCAGTATGTAGATCAGAGATCAGGTTTCATTGAAGAGCGTTTTTTTTTTGTCTGGAGTCAAATGTATTGCTGGTAATCTTTTTCAAAAAATGTAAAGCAACGACGAAGTGTTAGAAAGAATGGCAACAAAAAGGAAATTGATGCTGAGCATCAGGAAGAGACAACTGAAGTTCCTGGGACATGCAATGAGGAAGGAGAGCCTGGAGAACCTGATACTGACTGGTCAGATAGAAGGAAGGAGAGACAGAGGAAGGCAGCGGATAACATATCTGCAGAGTCTCTCAGGTGGATGACGGAACGGGGGTTGCCAGGAGCAACAGGAGCAAACATACTAAGAGGCACAAGGGATAGGGAGACGTGGAGATCCATGATCGTCTAACTCCTGAAGGGACAGGGCACATAGAAGAAGAAGATTGCTAGTAATAAAATATGTATTACTGATAGTTTTACAATTTAAAAAAACCTTTTTATCCTTCCATATTGTTTGGACCCTAATTTTAGGGTTAACAATTTGTGCCACCTTCGGACCATAACAGGTGCTACTATTCCCTGTCATTGTGGGTCTAGGGTCAACAGCACTTAAGAGGTAGTTCCACACACCTCGAAACCGTCCGATTAGAGGCCTTGATACCGGATTTAGTTCATCGTCGTACCCAGAACAGCTTTACTTAGGGTAAAATGATAAAATAATAAATAAATAATATATGAAGCAAAATGAAAAACACAGCTAACAACATGAGGTTGGGAAAACGTTTTCTCTCTAGACTCCCAATATCATACTCGTCCTGTAACGTTATCTGAAACGAAAATTGAAAATAACTTCCGGGAAGCTATTAGAACATGCATTACTCATCTGAATTATTGATTCTCAATTAGATCATTTAAAAAAGAAAATTATACATTCAATATATATTGTGAAGTGAAAAAAAGGATTTTGATATTGATTGACCAGTCCACAATATTTTCAGCTAAAGCTCCGAACAACCATATTATATATATAAATTTTATAATGTTAACGTTATAATTGAACATTTCTGTTAAGTTAAATAAAACAGTAGATTAAAACGTTACACTAGCGTTACCAAAACCTCACATATCCCCGAATCAAAATAAAACTTAACTGTAGATAGATCGATGTTCAGTATTTGATGTACACGAGTATTTGCCGATAGAAAATAAATTAAGTCGTGTACCTATTTCGAATTTCCCATATTGACAATTACGTACATTATTTTTGATAATAAGCTTAGAATATATAAACTGAACAAATCTTATTATTTTTAAAAAATTTTCTATCCAAAATACGCCTCAAAATTTGTCCAAGGTAGAGGTTTATTGAAGGCGGTGTTTTCAATAATAAAAGAAAACGAAGCAGAAGTTGAAGATTATGCAGATTTAGAGGGCAGAGAAATATTCAACCAAGATAGAAGTATGTTAAAATTTTACTTAAAGAAACATTAACGTGAGAAAAGCAGTTTTTCCGGAGAACTTTTTTGGTTTAAACGTCCTTTTTAACAATTAAATATATGAGATTCAACTCTGTGGATGTAACATGGCTGGTCAGAAATTATAGTTCTAAAAAAAGGAGCTTGTCGGATTTTTTTCTATATAAATAGTGATAGATAGCGAGAAGTATGCTAGTGGAAAATATTTAATCCCCTTACATAGTCGTATATGTGATTTTGGATTTTGTTAAGAGTGGAAAGTAAATATTTGTCATCTCCAACAATATTTTGTCTGATCTGGATCTTGTAAAAAATAAGGAACGGTAGACCAAGTAGGAAAATTTCCGGAGCAGTACAAGAAGTCAACTATTTCATTGCCTTCTTCAGCAATGAATTCTTCCACTTATAAGATCCATTTCGAAATACGAAGCATTTTCATAATTATTACGTTTTGGCAAGTCTTTATTGAGCTGATTTCTACAGCATTGTATCGCAAATACTACCATTATTTATAATTAAAGTTCTGATTATATCCAATATATTATAGGCAGGGTGCCATAAGACGAAAACTGAAGAAAAGATTCAACTTTTGAAGAAGACTTACTTTGGCTTCCAACCGACTCAAACTGCGCCATTTTGATTTCTGTTTTGTTCTGGTCGGCCGCTTTGCCGCGCGCTAATCCTGACAATAGTTAAAACCTACGGAAGCGTAGATGAAATGTCATAATAAAGCTTCTTTGAATCTGTATTAGATATTTGGCCGCCGTCTCATCGATTGCTATTAAATTTGCTGGGGTCTGCGTGATGTCGGTTGCAGAAAATGTCAGAGAGCCAAACATTAGCACCAACATTTTTTTCTAAATAGCTTAATTTGAATCTAATTATTATCATAAAACTGTCGTGTTTATACACAGTCGCAGTCAAGTTGCTGGAAGCAAAGTTTTTTCCCCTCCAGGCTTCAGATTGATTGCAGTCCTTTTTTATATTTTCTATTTAAATCAACTGATCAGTAAAATATTGAAATTAAACATCTTAATTAATTCACTTATATCATAAAATTTGTTTGCTATTGATATTTAAAAAGAAAAATAATAGATGAGATTTTCCAAAATGTAACTTATAGTCTCGAAAAACATCTTGTTTCCCATAAATAAGAAAGAGAGAGAGAGAGAAGCATTATTTGTAAACAAGTTTTTTAAAATTAGTGAAAACTTATATATATGATTTTACATATTGAGGATTTTAATGAAAATAAATATGTTTTCTTAATATAAAAGTATTAGAGTAAGTTTCACTTCAAATTTTTTTTATGGTTACTTTCATCATACACGCCTGATTATTTCAATAAATACGTAAAACACTTTTTGAATAATGTATTTAAGTTTTATTAAATATATATTTACTTTTACAACATAATCTTTCTTTTTAAAACCTAAGCCAATTGCGTCCACATGTATTGTATAGAATATTATATAATGAAAGTTTCATTTGAATTAATAATATGAATTTAAATATTATTAACCATTCTTCTATATATGTATACATATATTCACCTACTTATCCACACGTACACTTTCATGTGCACACATATAAGAACACGAGCATACGTGTGACTGAGCGTGTGTTTAATTTCACTGCTTAAAAATGGCTTTGATCAAATGAATACCATTGGTAATAAAATGGACTGTTGTGCTTTAAAACTCGTGGTCTAACGCTACAGATTTGCAAACTAATAAATAAAGTACCAAATTTCAGAAACTACATCACTAGAGAAGTTTCAAGGAGAACAACAACTGAAATGGATACCAATTGTAAGTCGAAGAGAAAATGAATGCATAATCAAGATTTTTATACTCTTCATTACTTTAAGCAGAGGATTACGAAGAAAAATCCAACAAGACTAAAAAAAAGCAGCAATAAAAGAACACTATACGTTGCTGGTATAGTGCTGTATACTACTTCTCTATGATAAATAAACTGGGACTAAATATATATATATATATATATATATATGTGTGTGTGTGTGTGTGTGTGTGTGTGTGTGTGTGTGTGTGTGTGTGTGTGTGTTGAATGTAAATCTGTGAGGTCGGAGAGGATAATCCAGAAGATTTTATCTAATTAATATAAATTATCAATTAGATAGAAATAGGGAGCTCAATAGATATTATCCATAACAATTTCTTCTCTCTCTCTTTCTCACACACACACTCACTTTCACTCTCTCCTTATATATATATATATATATATATATATATATCTGTAAATTCATATCATATTCAAGGGGAATAGATCTTTCAATATGTCAGTTCGAGACATAGATTGTCAACCCCGTTTAATAAAAAAAATGGAGAAAAATTCTTATGCCGCAAGGAGGTGTAGTAAATTAAGGGTTGGGGAAAGTTGGTCACTATACGGTTAAGCCGAGGGAAATCGTAGTGGTAAATTCGCTTTTGGGAGGCATGTGGTTTGTGGGTTAGTAGGGATAGTGTGGAGGGAAATGTTACTGATTCACCGAATTTTTAAATGTAATTTATGTAAAAAGCTATTTCCATTATGAATGATTGGAAGAAGTATATGATTATTGAAATTTTAATTTATTATGGTGACGACGCATACAAACGATTTTTTTACGTTTATTCAGAAGTATATTCTGATATTGAAATTTCAAAATTTTAATGTTTCCTGTTAGACATAAATTACATCTATCACCTAGGCTATTAGAAGTACGTACTGTACCTATCGGTTTCCACTTTATCTGTCGATTTAGGTCATAATCTTCGGCATACAGGTTGCTTTGGCTGTGTCAAAGCTAATCAGTGCGGCAAGATCAACTGTTTACTTCATGCCGGGATCAAAATCCGACTGATTTGTCATCAAACGGAGATCTTACCCTTAAGTTATATATATTTTATTAAATGGTATGTATATATTATGTCTGTTTATTGTTATAATAATCTTTACGATCATTTAAATATCTTCTTGGTGTTAAGTTGAATTTAATCAAGGAACAACGGTAATTTTTCCTAACCAAATACACACGTGTTTGTAAAGTCAGTATCGCAACGACTACAGTATCATGTATTTTGTCATCGCAATTCACCCCAAGGATGAACTCTGGGGTGATCGAATGTATTTTCGTTAGCAAAATATTCGGCCACTTATTTGATGGATTTTAACTTAACAGCATGTACATAATTAGAGAACTAGAAATAATTATAATTATTATAAATAGACGTATGTCTATAATATTCAATTAAACATGCTTGAATTAAGATATGCAGCATTAATCAGTCTTTCACCAACTGCATTTTAATATTCATACGCTTTTGATTTTAATATTACTTGCAGCGGTCTTTCATGATTCCTAACATCCTTTATTATATATGGTGTGCTGTTTTTAGATACAAATATTTTAGTGATATCAAATTAGTCTATGTTTAATTATTATCTGAAGATACTGCGGACATTCCATTAATTTGATTTCTTTGGAATTATTTTGCCATCAGCATTTCCTAACTTAGAGTCGTAACAACTTGCAGGAACATATTTTATCAAAAGCCCCATACTTGTAACATGTACCATACAAAAAAGCATCTATTGCAAATAACTTAAAAATTTTCTTTATTTATATTTATATCGTCATCATCATTGAACAAAAGAAGGTTTCTCGCTGACAATGCCATCTCGATGAATCTGTTGTTCTCTGCATCCGTTCGGTTGACACAATATGGTTTGATTACCATAGCCATTGCAATTAGCTTTACATTCGGCGCTTATATTTACTTGAGTTCACCCTAATCTAGGGAGTAAAACCAATAAGATCTCGGCTAAGTAAGAGGATGTGTAGCGACATTAATAAACTGTGATAAAGCGAAACAGGCTTGTATGTGGATAAGTATATATATATATATATATATATATATATATATATATATATATATATATATATATATATATCGTTCATTCAGTAATGAATTAGAACACTCTCAGCTATTGGGCGTGTATAATGATATTATACACGCTAAAATGTCTGGCACCTTCTACCGAGCGCCCGTAGTTCAGAGGTAGAATCGCCGACTGACGCCAATCGGTCGGGTTTCAACCCTGGGTAAAATCAATCTGTCTAACTGTACTGATGAGCTGCGATACAGCAAAACAGATCTGTCTGCGGATGACTATATATATATATATATATATATATATATATATATATATATCAGTGTGGCTAGACACATCCACTTATTTATGGCCGGGATCCAAATTCGACCAATTTGGTGTCGGAGGCGCTACACACTAAGCCATAGGTGCATGGAATCAGAGAAAGGAAATTTTAACGTGTTGTATATAAGCAGTGTATACGCACGCCAGTTACCGAAAGAACTTAATTCATTCCCGAAAACTAATGCATACATCTCAGAAGTGGAAATGTTTTTAAAATTTTCTTCTCTAGAGAGTTCAATCGTAATGAGAGCATAATCTATTAGTCATTTAGATACAAGCCTGTTTCGGTTTATCACAGTTCATCAGTGTGGTTAGACACATCCACTAGCTCCTGGCTGGGATCGAAACTCGACCGATTTAGTGTCATTTGGAGTCGCTACCCCTAAGCCATAGGGGCATGAAATCAGAGAAGGGAAATTTTAAAGTGTTGTATTTAAGCAGTGTATACACACGTCAGTCACAAAAAGAACTCAATTCATTTCTAGAGAGAAGTGGAAAATGTTTTTAAAGTTTTCTTCTCTTGAGAGCTCAGTCGTAATGAGAGCATAATATATTAGTCATGTATATACGAGACCACACTAATTCGATTATTAAAAATTCCCATTGCAGACGCCTGCTCAGGCACAATTGGGTCTGTTCAACACCTAGAGAGTCCACCTGCGGTTTATACTGCAACTATGCCTAGCGAACCTAAGCTAGGGTTTCTGAAAGAGAACGAGTTACCTAGCGTAGACAACAATATGAACAAGGCTTGGAAGCTCAAACCCTCGGTCACGATGACTTGTGAGATAGAGCTAGCAAAATTAACGAGTTCCTCAAAGGAAGCCGCCTTCAATTTTATTCACAAAGCTTGTTTCAAGTCGCTGTATGGTTTTCAGGTACTTTCTAAAGGCGCCGCAATCTGGGATCGCCTCCTCTCTATTGATAACGTGAAGAAGTCACCTTCCTGACAACTCGTCCTTGGTGAGATCTGAACGGTCCGAAAGCAAAAGTTCTAACCACTAAATTTTGCTTTCAATCATGAAACAGACTGAACTTTTAATTATGCTGTAACTTCTAGTGAATTCAAATTTAATTAATGTTTTTTTTTTGTTTCCGGGAGTTGCTTCTATTCAGTATTTACATTAAATTTTGTGTTTTGGAATATAGTTCAGATATAAACCATATCCAATGCTTTCTATAGAAGTTCGAGTTTTAATAATATCCGATTTTTGATTAACTATACGTTAATAACATAAGTCCTTAACACAAGCAAAAATATATCTATAATTAACTGAATTATTTAATTATTTACTATTATCATTACAAGTACATTTTTACTAATTTGTTTTTCAAATTTTCTTTTTAAATATACATCGAAACGGCAAATTCTATACATTTACGAAACAATTATGGTTTGGTTTAATGCTGAAATAAAATGTTCTTTCTTGCCGCATACCAACTGATTAAAGTGCTACAATTCTGAAGGAGGTTGAGTAACAAGGAAAAATATTGATGGCTAAGCACCAAATAACGTAATTAGTAATTTAAATCAATTCTCGCCATCCAAACTTTAAAAAAAAACATAAAGAAGTACTCGTCGAAGTCCAGTTACGCGTCTCCGCCGCTTTTTCGCCCTCTTTGGACGCACATGTTGTGATCAATAAAAGCATTCATTCGTGACCAGATATAGGAAATATATCTATACGCATGGGCCTGTGCCGTCGAAAATGACGGCAAATTATTTACATCGATTTGCTATGTAAAATGACGGTGACATATCTACTAACGTACCTACTATTGAGTATCTGACATTAAGACATAGAAATGAAAATCTCCAAACCACCTGAGTGTTACAGGATATATATATATATATATATAGAGAGAGAGAGAGAGAGAGAGAGAAATAAATACACAATGATCTTTATTATCGGAGAGAATATATAAATATATATTTATATATACACAGACAAGTAAATACACAATGACATTTATTATCAGAGAATATATATATATATATATATATAACGGATTTAGATTCTGCTGGTCATTCATAGTCTTAGAAATTCCCTTCTATAAAATTTTGAGATTAGAATACACGCAGAGTCGGTTTAATAATCATAGTTATTATTATTGTTATTATTATTATTATTATTATATATATATATATATATATATATATATATATGAAATTATTTATTATAATAGGATTTTTCTAACGTTAGTAAGAGTTTATAAACTTTTAATAATATTACTTTTTATTTTATGAGAATAATATTGATCTTTTAACTGATCGAATGATTAGTTCGTTTTCTATGGCTTATCAAACCTTTTCAGTTTATTCTAAGTACCTACAAGTACTAATGAACTGCTTGTGCAGTTAATCTCTATTTGGTGGATTGATTGATGCGTTCAATCCTTTGCAGATTATTAGAAACCAGAAAATATTTTTAACTCAAGTCACGTTAGTTTCTATACAATAATATCCCGGAAATGTAATTATATCTGAAAGATATGCCTGTGTAGCTAATCAGAATTTGATTGATTGATTCGTTTTCTATGTCTTTTCAACAATTGACAGTTTATTTAATACCAAAAATATGTTTAGATTTTAATTACTTTTTGTGGATAATACTGATATAGTCATAAAAATCATACTAATTAAACTATACTGGGGTTGAAAAGGTGTTTTTGCGAGAAAGGGATTATAACAATTCCAACAATAATTGGGATTTGAGTGTCCGATTTACAGTTAAGAAACATTATCTATTAACACATACAAGTTTAAGGCCCATGGTATTCAGAATCATCACTTATATACGTAGTGACCAGACTCGACGTTACTTAACTTCAGTAATAGTGCGGGAATTGATGTTTCACTGTCATGTGTCCATAAGCCTTAACTGACCAAATATAGGACACAGATCTGTAAGATTTTTCGGTCACGTTGGTTAATTTTTTCCAAATTAGATTACTAGCCTTTATATTTTTTTAAATCATTTAATCGAAACCAAAACAATAATTTCCTTAAAACGCAGAGTGGAATACTGACTTTGAACTAATATGGAAAAAAGAAAAATATTACTAAGAATAGAGGACAATAAAAAAGTAGATAAATAAGGAATAGCGTTGCATTTAAAATTTCGAAGATCAAAGTTTACTGGAAAACAAGAAACTGGAAGTGCGTTCCACAAACGAGATGTACGAGAGAAGAAACTATTATCATAGAATCTACATATAGCAGTTTGAAGTGTAAAAGATGAGACCTAACAGCCAGTCTAGTATTGCACTTAAGACATCAAAAAGGAAAGCTTATAAGAAATATAAGGCTATGAATCTTTTAATAATTTTTTTTGATTTTTCACGTCGATTTATAATTTTCATGTTTCATGGGGGGTCATCATTGGTGAAATTTTAAGGTCACCGTTCGTATTAATAATGCCATTGATTAACTGTTGATGTTGACGAAAATATCTAATCATTTTTTAAAATTAAAAGTCATTATAAATAAAGACATTGATAAATGTAAGTTTTCTCGATGAAGCCAGATATATTTGTTTCACTAATATTCACTCTTTTCTGACAGAAAAATGTCATCAATTTGCTCTTAAACTAGATGTCTTTTTTGTTTATATTCCCCCCATTAGTGCGATTTATTCTGAATTTATGATTTAAGCTGCTTCGAAATTCGCTCAGCTTTGTTCATATATTTTGATTGCTTTATTTCTAACTTTTTTTTTTTAAACATACATCCTCACGGGCCTGGAATTATTTCTCCTGCAGCCATTAAATAGAAACTAATACATTCATCTTGCAAGAATTGTAAATGAATAAAAATGTCAAGAAAAGATGTCACCAGATATTTACTTCTGTTTCCTTCTTTCTATCTTCATCTTAAACTCTCAAATTTTCTCCTTCCTCTTAAGTTACAATATTTCTCCTAGGCCACCGCACAGATAGAACGTTCTTGTAGGATCGCAAACTGAAAAAAGATGCAGAAGAAATGACAGGAAAAAATAGCTTTAATAAGAGAAAGTAGGAGAAAATTGAACAGAATCAGCAGATTCATATGAAACCAGCAAAGTATACATCAGAAAATTAGAAGTATAACAGGTTTTGCTCTCTCTATATTTCATTCAGCAAACACATACATGAATGAAAAGACAAAAGGCAAACTTATCTTAGTAGACGCCTTTTGTTTTTATCAAGGCAAATGTAAATATTTTATTTTGTGACAATTATTTATATACAAGAGCAAATTTTCATTGTTTTCAAATTTATTTTACTAGAGGTTGTAAATGAATATTAATCAGGTTGGCAGAAAGGTCAGGCAAAATCATGGCATTGGAGGTGATAAAGTTCAATGTCTAATAAAGGAAAGTGAGTGGGAGGTAATTTTTATGTATGTATATGTAGATTAGTATTTAGATTATTTGTCATTTAATTTATGTGTTATATTTTTTAATTTATTAGGCGTTGAATTGTATCGCAAGACATTCATGAAATTGCATAACATTTTCTGCTAGCCTAATGAATATTCATGAGAACCTTTATACGAGAAACTACATAAAAAATCATAAAAGTCATATCGCTCTTGAATATAAATACATCACACAAAATAAAATTCTTGCATTTGCATTTACCTTGATAGAGTCACTGAGAGGACCAAACGGGTCGGCTAGATAAGTTTTCTCCTTCTTTCATTCATATTGTCCTTTGAAAAATACACACTCTATCTGAATATTTATACATAAACATCTATATCTACACGACTTCATATAAAAGAATTAGTTAAATGACGATCAATAATTAAATAAAGGTTAACATAAAATCAAATTCGGAAACCTTAAGTAAGCGTGCATTGTATTATTATTCAATTAGTATTTTATTCGTCTTTATTTCAATAACGATCACAATGATATAGACCTTAATTTTACTGCTGTGTCGAAATAACATTAGTTCTTCTATCTGCTCTGTCCCTTCAGGATGTTGGTAATCATTAAAAAAAAAGGCACACGCGATTAAATAAAAACGAACTTTTGCTAGATCAAGTAGAGCTACTAGATGCCAAGACCCAGTATACATGTGATCCAGATAAACGGGAAAACACATTCCCACTAAGAGATTTAGCTCCAAAAGTGAACAAATCGTGACCCGCAGGCGTAAGCCAGGGCTGCCCTCGGGATACTTAAAAAGATTTTGAAGAGACAGAGACATGGACATCTTCTGAAGATTATGAGAAATAAATCCTTGAGCCCTGATGACTCAAATGGCAACAGATTTCTCAGAAGAGAGCACACCCACATATTGATACATCAAAAGTCGAGCAAATGATTTGTAGAGTAAAAACATGCAGAAAGATTTAATCCATTTCGAGCGAGAGCGAGGATAAAATCCATGATTTTCTCTCAATGCGTCATGGCCAAGCAGACAGCAAGACTTGCCTGCTCAGTTGAAAGACATCTTTCCTCTATAGGAATAAACAGAGGAGTATATGATATTATCCTTTTCTCCTATTATTGTATCTATTTTGAATGCATATATTCAGGAAAACTCTTCTTGTATTTAGAGTTCATTAAAACTTACATTTAAGCCAATATGATTGTCTCTTACAATTCTACTACAACATGATCAAATATATCTGCTCGAAATTGTATGGTATGGAGATTCTTTATGCACAACTTACATGTGGTATAACACAGAAATATGCTATTTTGTTTCATTGTTTTTTAAATTCTGCTCAGACATTTTCCGCATCCAAGAATTTTTTTTCGTTTCCATAGATATAATATTTTTTAACTTCATTTTAACATTTTTAGAAATGATATATTTCTGATTTAAATAGACTTGCATGGTATCTGATTTCAGCGTTAATGAGTTGGCTCTTATCGCGGTCTCATGAGAGTTCAGTTTTTGTGATAATACATAGTAACTCGGCGGGTTAATACTGCCCGTAATAATAAAACAAGATGATCGAAAGTACTAGAACAAAAAAGAAACCATGAAATTCGGAGACATTGTTCACAAATTGGATCCGAATATGCTACAATTTATGAACAAACTGAAAAAAACCCAGATAGAATATGTTCCATTTTATAAATCTTTTGTGAATAAATACTTACATAGATTGTTACTTCTTTAAAGAAGACCATCTCTTGATTTGGTAGATTTTTAAGATTTTCATTCAGAATTGTATTATCTCTATCATTCATACCTGAGATGACGATCTGCTATGAGACCGTCAGTGATTGTTAAGATCAGCTTCTCTTTAACAAACTCTTTTACACACGGGCAAACATAATGTTTTTCAATGTTACTTATGATAAAAAATAGCCTGTGACTTTGTACAATGATGCGACGTTTGAATCCAGCAAAAATGTACCAACCTTGTTACAAAATTCATACAATAACCTGCAAGTCTTTTTGGTAGGGTTACATTCACAAGTGCTTGCATCTGACCTCTAAACTGAAATCTCATGTGACTGGCTAACGCAGCCACCCATAGGGTGGATTTCTACAAGTAGTGTAATTGTGTTGATGACGTATTGCTCTGGGATATATTCAATTTCTCTCTTCCCAATGACGGGCTTTGTGCTTGAATGCATAATATTCTACTCAAAATTGTTGCAGCGTTCCCAAACTGACCTTATGCAACCAGATCTATCTTCAGCAACAGTTTCACCATCTTCAACATTAACGCCAGAAGTCTATAGTTTACATTTAGCTACACACTTGGAACATTTTTCTGAGCGGATCAATTTCATTGTACCAGCTCACCATAGAAAAGTCTTTTTGGGCAATCTGTCATCCTCCATACCTGCCAGATGACCTTTTCAACGCATTTGATTCCGGAGAAGTATTTTGTCTACGCTGATTGTGTGTGTATATATATATATATATATATATATATATATATATATATATGTGTGTGTGTGTGTGTGTGTGTGTGTGTGTGTGTGTGTGTGTGTGTGTGTGTGTGTGTGTGTGTGTGTGTGTGTGTGTGTGTGTGTGTGTGTGTGTGTGTGTGTGTGTGTGTGGGTGGGTGGGTGGTTGTGTGTGTGTGTGTGGGTATGTATGTGTGTGTGTGTGTGCGCGCGCGCTTGTCGGTATTTTTATAATTTTTGTTTTAATACAAACATATATGCATAAATACAAATATTTAAAACATTTTTAAACTGCAATCAATGATGTTCAATTTTTTTTTTTTGAGCAAACTATATCTTTAAAGATAAATGCATTCTTCTGCAGATTGAATGAAACAATAATTTCAGTCTCCTTTCTTTCAAGATACGGTCAGTTTTAGAGCCACTGGACTGACAGGGTGTCATCCATATCGATTTCTGCCTCAGATTAGATCATGTGCAGTGATGTGCAGTAATATGAATCTATTTTCGGGGTGTATGATGAAATTTGTTTGGCATTGAAAAATATTACGCCATCCGAGACTGCATCAGATTTTCATCACGCCCAGACACTATTGTCTAGATGCCGATAGTTTTCCTACGGTCATTGTCTGCAATGGACGTTATTCAAATCAAGCGTATGAAAAATGTGAACCTGCACGAACACGCTGGCAAGCCATATAGAGAAATCACGGATATTTTTGGCGTCAGCGTTTCAACTGTTCTTCGTGTCATTAAGGCGAAGATACAAACTGGGTAGACCATTTCAATATGTAAAGGAAAATGTAGATTTAGAGACGACGTATACGTGATCAGAGAAAGTGTGAGAGATCCTAGAAGTTATTATTCGTTTTGTTTCAATTAATTTGTAAAAGGGTGTATATAAACAGTCATATAATAATGTTTTTTTAAACAACATTCTTATTTACCATATACCATGTTCCTTCAGGTTGTGGGAACCATGGCTATTCACAAATTTCTGTACATTGTAGATCTTTGTAATATTTGGTTTTGTTGTCCATACACATTGGTATGCGTATAGGTGACAGCATACAAATGACCTTGTGTCATATGCTTTGTTAGAGGGGAAGTCAGGTAAATACCTTTACCAATCACGGCGATCTCAGCAAGATTTTTGGGTTGGTTATGTGCTAATTTCACCTGTCTTTCTTAGCTTCAATATTCCGCGAGTGTCATATTTTCTGAGCCTTTTTCCTCATTATGTGGCCTAAATATTTCATCTTCTCTTTTTATGCTATATGTATGTATCATTTTGTTTCAATTTATTTACTAAAATCTTAATATTTTTAATAGGCTAGGCAACTATTTTATTCGCTACATATTGTAATTTTTCAGATCATTACAATTCAATTTTCTTTCATATCGTATATTTTTGTAGATTGGTTGACTGCATCAGAAAAATGTATAAAATGTTATTCCTACATTTAGTTTTAGATTATACCGATAATTTATGTCTTATACACATTTTACCATTCGTTTCCTGACGTGAATTTTTTTAATACCAGTTGTTTCTTATCTACAATAATAGTTTATTGTGTTTTGAATTTTATTATTAAATATCTAGATATTTTTACATATGTATATAAAGCGAATGTGCGTTGTGAGGCAGTAGATATCGGTTCCGAACGAGAAATCGGAGAGCTGAGTTCAAATACCTGTTGAATTCGTTGCATTTAATTACTCGTAAATACCCTTGGGAAAGGCATTAATCCGTCGCTTCTTCCTCCAGTTATGGGCTAAATAGCAAGGCATATTGGTTCCTATAGCTTTGGTTGGAAGTCTACGCCGAAAATAATGGCAATGGGAAAAATCTTTCACACAGTCAATCATTTTTACGAGACTGATCTACAGTTATAGTAATATTTTATTAATGGAAGCATTATGAATATAAAAAATAAAAAAATACTACTCTCAATAACATCAGCTACGTACTGATCGTATTTGTAAAATAAAAACAACGTATAAATTTAGATAATAAATTATAATGGCTGGTCACTCATATTCGGAGATAGCTGTCTACAAGGGCGGCTACCTAATAATCCATTGTAGTCGCGTGCTCAGGCAAACTTGTGTTTGTCCAACACCCACAGAGCCCACTTTTGGCTTATCCTGCAACTATGCTTAGCAGACTTTAGTTTCTGAGAGGGAGAGAGAGAAAGAGAGAGAGAGAGAGAGAGAGAGAGAGAGAGAGAGAGAGAGAGATTTATCTAGCACGAACAATATACAGAACAAGGCGAAAAGTACCGGTCATGATGAATTGTGACTTCAAGCTAGCACAACAACCAACGACTCATTAAAGCGAGACGTCTATCCAATTTCACTCACAGGGCTTGCGTCAACCGGTGGTATGGTTTTCAGGCACATTTCAAAGGTACCACATGCTGGGTGCGCCTCCGCAAAACCGATGACACCTTCCTGACAAAACTAACATGTTGAGATTCGAACCCAGGATTCGTGGTCAGAAATCGAACGTTCTAATCCCTCGCCCACAATAACTCAAGATACATAAAAATCCATGCATTTAGTTAAAAGTACAATTAAAATCATCTTTGTTAAGGGTTAAATTTACAGCCGAAAACAGACTATTCGGACAATGTTTACATGATTTATCTCTAAAAAATAAGAATATCATAATTACAAGAACACAAGATACAGTTAAATAAAAAACTTACCGCAGATACCACAGTACTTTGTCAAGAGTAAAGAAAATTACATGAAACACTCAAAAGATACGACAGGAAGTAACTGGCATTATCATAAGAACATATGAATCTACTTCTATGTTAAAATTAAGATTTACACCGTCATATAATAATTAGATTTATTTTATTTAAGCATTTTGTTAAGGCTTTCTTTTAAATCTGAAAATCTTTCTCAAATTATAAACACATGTATTATTTGAGGCATATCTTTGAGATTTATTCACAGGATTATTCACAAACATTTAATTTATCGTCTACAAGCCAAGATAATCAAAATCATTATTAACGTAAATTTGGGTATTTTCGTCTTTTAGAATATCATCGGACTAAATCTATACTTATGTTGATGTCACTAAAGAACGAAACTCACCACGCAAAAACTGTTTCCAATTTGACATAAATTTTCCTAAAATTCTTCGGATATATGAAATTTTATGTGATTACACTGGTCGACATTTTTTTTTTACTCAAATGTTTTTAGCAAAAAAAAAGTATCATATGTACAGAGAAAACCTGATGTGATGGGGCAAAACGAACCTGATTTTCAGAAGCAGCGTTGAAAATTAAAGGAAAAACATGTGCACATGGCTCAACAACATTTGGGTAAAAAAAAATCTAGATCGGTGTTATCAATTACACACACATACATGCATACACTAATATGTATATAAAAGTATTTCACATTTCAAAATTGAAAGTTACATATAGCGTCACCATTCAGAAAGTTTATACATGTAGATTCTGACTGAACACATTTTTCAAACATCAGACTCTTATGAACGGTTCAACACAAAACTGTCTCTTTTGTGAGTATGTGTGCGTGTGTGTGTGGGGGGGCAATGAGTGTGTGTAGTGAGCGACAAAAACGGAATTTTACTAAGATGGTTTATTTGCCGAGTTCACGAATGTCACCTGTATCTGCCGATATTTCCCCAACAGTACATAAATAAACGCATTTTCTATCAAATTTTAATTTCTTTAGAAAAGGCCTTTCGCTTCTTATATCATCCGGAATTTTGACTAAACTTTCGTACATTATATATATAATACGCTTGTATGTGCGGGGTACCAACACGTATATGCTGATACATATTGTGAAGTATTTGTGAAGAAAGCAAAAAATGCTTAAATAACTTCGGAAAATTCTAAAACACGTAAACCAAGATATGCAATGCTATTCTGAAAAAAATGTTTCCATAAAAAGAAAAAAAATTGTTAAAAAAAGATACTTTTGCAATATTTGTACCCAATAAAGAATATTTATCAGATGCTAATAAATTGGAAAGAGAAAACTTTTCAAAATTATTGAATATATTTCTCCGGCCTTTAATATATTATTCTGAGCGCCTAAATTTACTAAGCAAATTCTATACCGGGCAACGCTTTAATATGTTTTACTCATGATGTACGAATGTTAGATTTCAGAAAACCTAAGCATACATGGAACAACACAATTATTTACGCATACAGAAGCATATACGATAACACCTTGCGAATGTGCACATATAAATATCCTTAAGCAAATATTTACACAATTTATATTTTTCTGAATGTTGTCCTCATCTTTATTGCCATACTCACAGCGTTTCGGCCGCTGGACGCTCCTGTGATTTGAATTTCGAAACGAACTCTTTAACTAGTCAACAAAGTAGATTGTTCTAATTCCACGTGTCATATTTTTTACTATTTTTGTGAATTTTATCGCAGTTTAAGTCTTGGCTGTCAAAATGAATTAACTGAAACTGTATGTAGAATATTACATGAGAAAGGCCAGTCGAAAAGACGTGAATATCTTAATAAAGATAACAACAACTGTCCGAACAACAGAAATAAATAAATACAATACCTTCTCACATATATATACACAGGTGTTTAAATAATTAGTTTTTTTTCACACTTGTATAACTTTTCAGTCTAACATCCACCGATTCAGCTTTTTCGATTTTAACCCCAAAATGTATTCTTTTCTGGCGTGTTTTCGTATAGCTTAGTTAAAATATTTTCTCCTATCTTAGTTTTTATAGCTTAGGTTTTGTATATATGTATTGCGATTTGAACAGACTTACGTGAGTTGGTAAAAAACATAATCTAATTTTCAAAGCATTAGAGTTTATGTTTTTTATTCTATTTATTTTTAATCATAAATTTTCCAGAAATATCAAATGTACTCTAATTTAAAACGTATTAGAATTTCTGATATATTTTTGGTATAAAATATTGATAGTTTAAAAAGGTGTGTAAAATACTTGTACCTTTACCTTCGATTTAAGAAATTATAACCTTTTTTTAACTTGGCCCACTTCTTTCCTAGAATTTAACTTCTGGGAATGAAAATGCGCTGCAAACCTTCACATGAGATGAATTAATATTCATAGAAAGAGTGCAATGGATGTAAGCTCAGTAAGTATGTAACTCTATAATGAATTTCATTCCTAGAGAGAAAGGAGAAAATAACCTTAGTAAAAAGTTGTGCAGTGACAGACCTGTTGAAACTGTGCGAATAACGTTATAAACACATTATACAACACCCGTTTCACGGTTCTAGAGATGTGTAAAAACAAGTAATCTATGATGCCGGGATTCCTGATTAAACATTCTAGGTTTTTACACATTTTCTGGGTCTAAAGCAGGCACTCAGAAGAAAGGGATTCTTCAATGAGAATGGTAATGAGAATGGTGAGTTTACATATTTCGTTTTTCTTCAGTATTAATAACCAAAATTCAACGTTACAGTGAATAAGATATTATAAAAGGTTTCCTTTAAATAATTTTTTAGAAAATAAGCTCACCTTTCCAATAACTGGTGTCCCTCTTTTTAATACTGATGAGAGTGTCCTTGCTAATCTTTTATCTGAAATAGTGTGAAAAGTGAAAATCTTGCTTATATCATTATCTTAACCTCTAGTTATATTGTTTTCCACTTTATTTGTTGCGGCTAGTGAAATTTTTCAGCGAGTCTCGTTTCTGTTTTTCGGATAGGGATCTTTGCTTGTCATTCAGTATTGGCAGTCTAAAAAATTTGATAAAATAGTATCTATAAAAAAGACGGAGTTAACAACCAATAAGATTTTATAATGCAACTATACATGACCTGGTAGAATGGCAGTGACATATTAAAGACAAAATACAAAATCTTAATTTACTTATTACCTTCAATGTGATTTGCAGGGTGAAAGTAATTTGATCTAAATAGTAGTTTTTAATTTTGACGATATTCGTTTATTTTTATTTTTAATAATTTTACCCCAAGCAAGACAGGACTGTCACTGGGGCGCGGGTGACTATAGGGAGAGAAAAAACAAGATACAGGGAGATGGATGAGATTAAAAGACAGAAAGTTGCAGTTGATGTTGTATTTAAACTTTTCAATGTTGTACCTATCAAGGAACGGATTAGAATTCCACAGACGAGAAAAGAAACTGTTAGAGTAGAAAAGACTGTTATATTTAACTATTTCAAAGGTAGAAAATTTTACATTTGATGTCAATCTGGCATCAGGCATAAATTCATGTTGTCGGGTAACTAGGGAGTTAAGGTTGTCAGAGCAGTTGCCATGAAAATATTTGTAGAAAAGCCAGATCTCCTCGGTGAAAACGTGACTGAAATCGGGCTGCCAATTCAGGATTGATTGCATTGCAGATCCTTCTTTTGATTTTGTCGAGGTCATGAATAAAAAGACTATGATATTTATTAAGTTTATACACAAAATATTTCCTATTTCTTTTATCAATTTTTCCCAAGAAATCGATTAGATTTGCATTTTAGGCTTACGGCCATGTTGAAGCGTCTTTCCTCGTACGATCACCGAGGTTAAGCAACGTCGAGCCGTTTCAGTAGTTAGATAGGTGCCCGCTTGGGAATACTTTGAATGTGAAAGTGGTATGGAATTGAAAATCGGAGATCCGTGCTTCAGTTTGAGTTGGTTTTGGTATGTTAACGTACGCGAAAATATCCTTGGGAAAAGTATAAATGTACTTCTCTCATCTCTAGCTATCAGTTAGGTAGTAGAACAAGTAAGAGTGAAAAGTATTATCTCTAAGAAAGTATTACAGTCTAAAATAATTTTCTTTCTTGAGATAACTTGCAAATGTTTGATAAGTCGTAAAAGAAAGTTTAAATAAATAAAAAAATGCATTTTAATCAATTATATTTTCTTCATAATTAGCAGTGACATGTAGTTAATTATCTGGAAATTCTTCGATATTCTTTGGAGAATATTAGCCAGATATTGATGTAAATAAAAGGTTTTTTTCTCATCGTTGCACTATGCATCGATCGGAAAAGGGTAATTATAATTTGGTGCAAGGCCAAGAAAATATGGTTTATTGTGGTATAAAATATTACCCTAGCTTGAATTTTTTTATTGAAATTATTATTCTGTGATGCCTTGCGCTGTTATGGAGGGAAAATTAATTTTTATTTAATCAATTCTCTACGCTGAAACAGCCAAGCAAAATCTGAGGCGATTTAGAGGACACTAAATATAATTTTAGCTGCCACCTAAGATTAATAGTGATTTTACTAGGTACATTCGTTAATACAACTGGCTACAAAAAAGAGAAATTTATTATGACTGATCATAGCATAAAAACCCACAGACACATACACATATTTCTAGTCAAGAATACTTTTTAAATCACAATATCAGATGCATCTCTCTATTAGAGAGGTAATATATATAACAAACAATATTCTCCTAACATCTAGTTTATAATATTTTAAAATGGAAATGGAGTATTGAAAGTTTTGTTTTTCGTTGTTTAATTAGAAAGATACATGATTTACAGTCGCGCCCGGTAGACGAAAGTTTGAAAGAACGCTTCTTTTTCAAAATTCAACGTAAAATAAATTACGCTACAGTCAAGCCCACATTTCTCCATCAAACAATAAAAATAACTACCGAACCTATATTGGTATGTCCGCTGGACCTTTTAAGCAGAGACTTTATAACCACAGGTATTCTTTTTCGAACCCTGGTCAAAAGTACCAGACAGCTATTTCACGAATATTCTTGAAAATGAAAGAGGAAGGGCTGGATCCTGGAATTAGCTGGAAACTAATAGGTTCAGCCCGTATTCCGAGGAATTTTCGTGATAGTACGTCTGTGTTTACTAGGAAAAATATCAATATTGAAATATCCTCACCAGCACCTGCTCCTGAATGTTAGAAGGGAATTTATCAGTAAGTGCCGCCATAAACCCAATTTTTTGAATACTTAAAATTAAAATTTACATCCCTAAATTTTAAATTTTAGATTTTAGAATATAAATATAAATTTAATGATTTTTGATGAATTAATTTTAATTTTAACTTTAAAAATTATTTAACGCCTCTACCTTCCTCTCCCAGTCACTATTAATTGTCTGTCTTTATAAAATATGGATTCCTTTACTAAACCCCCTTTTTTGCTTTGTTAGCATATATTTTTTTTTAATTTTAAATTTATAATTTTCTTTAATTTTCTTCTTAATTATTTAGATCGTCTATACCTAAAAATATTTTTAATTAGATAAACTTGATTTAATGTTTTAAAATCTAATATTCAAATTCATTTTCCCCCTAAATATACCTTTTCAAATAAGTTTCCAAACCTCTAACCCTTTTAAACATTTAAAGTTAAACGTATTTGACACGTATCGAGAGTTTTCTAATTTGATATTTCATATTCTCTCCTTTTCCTCCTTTCCTTTTTCTCTTCCTTATCTTTCCTCTATACACTCTTTTTATATTCCGCCCCTTCCTTTTCTGTTCTGTTTCGTTTAACCCAATCCTCAACTGAACAACCTCCCATTTCCTTATGTCTTTTCGTCTATTAAGCAAGACATGCCAACCTCCCATCACTTCACTTACAAAGATAAAACCAAAAACAGATTGATCTTAAAAGAATTTTTGTGACGCATATTTCTAAAATCTTAACGGTTATTTATTTTTGTCTCCTTCTTAATCCGTTTTCTTCTTCATTTTGAGTATTCAAAAAATTGGGTTTATGGCGGCACTTACTGATAAATTCCCTTCTAACATTCAGGAGCAGGTGCTGGTGAGGATATTTCAATATTGATATTTTTCCTAGTAAGCACAGACGTACTATCACGAAAATTCCTCGGAATACGGGCTGAACCTATTAGTTTCCAGCTAATTACAGGATCCAGCCCTTCCTCTTTCATTTTCAAGAATATTCGTGAAAGAGCTGTCTTGTACTTTTGACCTGGGTTCGAAAAAGAATACCTGTGGTTATAAAGTCTCTGCTTAAAAGGTCCAGCGGACATACCAATATAGGTTCGGTAGTTATTTTTATTGTTTGATGGAGAGAATGTATATTTTACCCATGATCAAAAATTAATTTTGTTTTACTTGTAAATTAACATTTGTAATGTTTATGCATATAGAGTTCTGTGTATGTTAAGTTCCGAACACGCTGAGCACATTGTTACCATGTTCATATTTGATGTTATTATGTGTATGATTTCTTTTTTATTAGTAATGCCTCTATTATGTTTAAATCTTCTTTTGCCTGTGGATAATGCGATTATGCATGAATTATCAACATGTATATCATGGATAAGTCCTGGAAGATCTTGATATGCGTTTAAATGAGATCGAATAAAACTGTTGTGGGAAAGGTGCAATGCCAATCTTCTCGTCAAATCTGTGGTAGTGTAGCCAATGTAATTGCTTACAGATTTGGATAGTTGAAGAACGCAATTCTTCTAAGGACATATAAATTCATAAACGAGACTTGTTATACGCAGTTTAGGTTTTGCAGGTGATATGTTTTTATTGTTAAATAGGTTGACAGTTTTGAATTTCTTTATAAAAGATAAGTAATGTAATTTTCATTGCAAACAAGAAAATTATAGTGTAGTTGTTTGTTTTACCAGCATATCTACCCTTTTTGGGTCAATTAATGCTGAAGAATTTGTTTGATCTTTGTTTACTGCTTCTTGATCTTTTGTGAGTATTGCTGTCAAGATATAAGTAGATGTGTTGTGGTTTGATGTGTGATGGTTATATGCTATCTTCTTTTGCAACAATATTTTGTTATATAATTTTGATGCTTTTAGAAATTCTAAAATATCATTTGGATCAGCTTTGTTAAAGATGTCTTTCAGATTGTTTTCTTGATAGTATCCTAATGGCATTTGTTCAAGATCTATGCAGCTTGTTAGCATATGTTTTACTGTGTACAGCTCTTGACATGGTATACAAATTGGTGCCACCTCACCTTTTAGTAGGTGTGAAAGGATGACAGTAGTGTGGCCTTTTTGAAATCTAGTCATTACTACTTCTTCTCTTTGACATTTTCCTATTGTAAATTTTAACTTCTGTCTATTCTTTGAGGATGGTTTTAATTTTGTAAAGTTTGCAGGTGTTCTACAACTCTTGCAACTTGGTCGTAATAAATTGTTGATTAGAGGTTTGTAATCTGAATGGCTACTTTTATATCAATAATGTTGATGTTTCAGGATCTTTTAGCTGCTATGTCTACATTTTTGATTCCTCTGAAACTAATGTGACTCGGAATCCAGCATAAAATAATGTTTGTCTTTTGGGTGGTTAGGTTGATTCTTTGTAGGAGATTGACGATCAAATCGTTATTTAGATTTTTGTTTCTTGGTGCAATTAGCGCTGATAATGAGTCTGAAAATATTATAAATTTGTTGAGGTTAATTTCGAGGATGTTGTCTAAAGCTAAGTTTAAGGCTGTAGGTTCAGCACTGAAAATTGATGCATTGTCTGTTAGGCGTTGTTATAGTGTGGTGTTGTTAGAGATAGCTGCACTTCCTACTTTATTCCTGCTGTTATCTCTTAATGTAACACTTTAGCATTAATTGCTTTTAGGTATTGTATAGGATGGACATTACTATAATACATACAAACATATATATATATATATATATATATATATATATATATATATCATAATACTATATCAATATGTTCAGTACCGATGGTACATTTATAATGCAGTAAAAATGAACTTTAATGGAGAGATCTGCTTGTATATTAATCATAGTGAAGTTATATAAGACTACAGGGAACTTGTAAGCATTTAAATAGCGTTGGGAATCTGGATAAACCTAATTTCTATAGCGATTCATTTAAAGTAAGGAGCAAAATCTCAGATGCTTAACGTCATGATGTATTTCAGTAAGAAGATATTTTAAGATATATTTATATCAATGATTATGTTCAAAACATGTCAAGTAATATATATATATATATATATATATATATATATATATATATATATATATTCCTATTCCTAATTGTTTTATTATTTCGCATTCCATCTGATTCCTATTCAAATCTACCCTCTCTCATTTCTTTTAATTTTCTTTATTTCTTTCTCTCACTCATGCAAAGAAACAAACAATCGCCTAAATACTTAGAAAGTCCCAATTATAAACGTTTTTCAAATTTTCATGGCTAGTTTTCATGATTTCATATGTTCTCTTTAGTTCTATATGTATGATTATATTTTGTTTACCGACACTACAAAACACGTAGATATGGCATTTTTGCATTATGGGCAGCCCTTTCAGGAATATATTTCTATCCCATTCATGTAGGTTTATTCCCGGCAGTAAGCCACTTTCAAAATTTACTTCAAAATACTTATAACTTAAAGAGCTGATTTCATTTTTCTCACACTGCGCTCAAATTTTTCTTTCCTTACTTTTAACTACATTAAAAGCAACGCCATCCGTTTGTTTATTTCTACATCACACATTCTTAATAAGAGAGCGTTATATATATATATATATATATATATATATATATATATATATATATATATATATATATATATATATATATAAATTCATAGTTATAATTCATATAGATATCTATATGTTCACACACATATATATCTTCATGAATTTTAGATCCTCTGGCAATCACAAATGCCATAAACAATAAGACCGTACTTTCATATATTGGGTAAGTCTCACATCATAATAAGTCATAAATAAAAATGCGGTAACTTCAGTCATTGCATTTTTTTTTTACCTCTCAGCCATCACCATTTTCTTTTTTAATTCGGGCGGTGATTTTTGTCAATAAATCAACAAGAAAGAATTTTTTAGATATTTTTTATTATTTTTGATTGCAAGATTGCAGAGATTTCTGAGCAGAAGATTTCTTGTTATTACTTTCATTTAGTAAATTTATGTTCCATTGAAAATGCAGGGCATTTGAGAAGTTTCAGTGGAAACAGTGTCAATGGGAGACAAATGTATCATGTAGATTTTCAAAATTAATACAAACACAAATTTGCATACATACACACACAAATATATATATATGTATGTGTATGTATAGATAGATAGATTAATAGATAGAGAGAGAGAGAGAAGAGAGAGAAAGGGAGAGGGAAATACAGGATTGAAGAGAAAGATAAACAATAATAGGTGCCGAAAGGAACTAGGTTAAATTGACTAAATCTACCAAAGTGGGACAGTAGAAATATATTCATCTATTTTGTGATTAAGTGAATTCTTCACTATATATATATATATATATATATATATATATATATATATATATATATATATATATATCTTATCATAAATTATAACATGGATATGTTACAATATCACTAGAAAAGTAGCCATTTTGTTTCAACACTTTTGTCTCTTGTCAATGATGTCTTGTCAAGTGATGTTCTGAAAACATCACGTGACAAGACACAATAGTGTTGAAACAAAATGGCTACTTTTGTAGTGATATTGTAACATATCCATGTTATAATTTATGAATAAATAATATTATCTCTACTTTTGTATTGAGCACTTTTTTAAAAATATTGTTTCTTTGTACAAGGAATATTATTCCAACAATACTTATATATATATATATATATATATATATATATATATATATATATATATATATATTCATGACTAGTACAAAAACTTTGCATTCACACCTCTTATATTTTTCAAACCAGTGGTTTTCACATGTTCTCTCTTAATATTTAATAATAAATATTAATTGTTCTAGTCTTATATTGTGCAATTTTAGATAAATGTGTTAAATATATATATATATATATATATATGACGTAAATTAAGAAAAACTATAATACACATGTGTTCGTAAATTAAGCACTGTTTTATTAACACATGAATAATAGTACTATGCTCATTTACACGTTCATATGTCTATTTCTTAATTTATGTCACTATATATATATACATATATATATAGTCATTCACAGACAGATCTGTTTCGCTCTATCACAGCTCATCAGTACGGTTAGACAGCCGATAGCTTTTTACCCAGGTTTGAAACCCGACCGAACAATCGGCGATTCTACGGGCGCTCGGTAGAAGGAGGAATACTTTTAGAGTGTATATTGTCATTATACACGCCTAATAGCTGAGAGTATTCTAATTCATTGCTGAATGAACGATGCGTAGATGCCAGAATAGCCACTGTTTTTTAAAGTCCACCATTCTTCCAGAGTGCTCAATCAGAGTGTGAGAGCGCAAATAGTCACCCGCACACCGATCTGTTTCGCTGTATCACCTCTCATCAGTATGGTTAGACAGCCGATAGCTTTTAACCCAGGATTGAAACCCGACCGAACTGGCGTCAGTTGGCGATTCTGCCACTAAGCTAAACAAAGAGAAAAAGAGAGAGAGAGAGAGAGAGAGAGAGAGAGAGAGAGAGAGAGAGATTATGATAGCCGAACAGTTTCTTCCTCTATGACACTTTATGAAGGCCAATACACGACAAAACGTATCTACTAAATTCAGTTTCCTTTTGTTTTATTTGTACTGATCTTTTACAGATATACACTGCAAATTTGCATATTTACTGACAATTACCATGCTCTGTTAATTTATGTCTCCAGTATTCTCTCACTTGCTCTCTTTCTCTCCTCCTCGCTCTCTCTATTTTTCTCTCTCTGACGACCTACTTGAGTTTGCATCTCTTGAAGGTTAGGGCACAATTCCCGAAATTTTCTGATAACAACATAAAATATGAGGATCATATTACGAATGGAGAAATAGTAAATAATGATAATTTATGATCAGAGATGAGAATCAGTTTAAGGTATTTGATATCGAAAATATAATCGGGATATGCAATTTCGCTTTCCATGCTCTTTGTATTACAGTCTGATTCTCTCTCTCTCTCTCTCTCTCTCTCTCGTATATATATATATATATATATATATATATATATATGAGAGAGAAATGATTGCTTTTATGTCAACACACTTTGTTAATTGGTGCACGAAGATAGATCATAAATTATCGAGATATTCGGTATGCTAATAGTTCTAAAGTCCGCAGAGTGGAACAGCTGAGTAAAGATTGAGAGTAAGTTAAAATTCTCTAGCTAATTTCCCCTTGATTAGAGCAATGCTTGGAAGAAGTGCTTGCAGGGTGTTGTGCAGAGTACTCGATATCCCCGGATAAAAAAAGAAGTTATTCAGGAATGCTAATATGGATAACGTTTGTGTCTTCATAACGAAACTACTTTGAACAAGTCTAACTGCCGAATTCATATGTGTTGTAGTTTCCTTTTCATGGCACCAGTCCCGATAGATTTTGATTGCATTTTATATATTATGGCTTAATATTAACATAATTTAGTCACTATTCTATCTTGTAATTACTGATTCAACCTCGTGTACATACGCGCACACATACACACAAAACCCTTTCTCTCTCTCTTTCTCTCTCTCTCTCTCTCTCTCTCTCTCTCTATATATATATATATATATATATATATATATATATATTCTGTTTTTAATATCCACTGCTTTTGTTATCTCTTCATGTCTGCACGTGATTTGTTTTCCGTGTCGTTGTATAGCCCCCGCCTCACAGATGTCTGTGTTGTATTTTTTCTCCGTTACTATTCCCCTAATCTTCTTAAGTGCATATCAAAATAAACAGACCAAAATACATTTCCTTCACATCTCTTATCTTCCTTCCTTTCCTCACGTCTTCTCACCCCTCACGTCTTATGTTTGCCTTTATGTAAAAGAATCATTAGCGACATCATAACGCATGTCCGAAAAAAATTATTCGTTTTCTCCGTTCTCATTGTATTGTAAATAAAAACATAATAATGCGTTTATTTTTGGGAATGTTTTTTATCTCTTCTCAAAACTTTATTCAAGGTGTAACAAATATGAAGCCATGAGAAACAGTGGCTTTTACATTTTCAGATATGTGGAGATAATGTTTAGTTTTACACACGTGACTTTCTGCCAGTTTGCCTATATTTGTGTGTGTGTGTGTGTGTGTGTGTGTGTGTGTGTGTGTGTGTGTGTGTGTGTGTGTGTGTGTGTCTGTGTGTGTGCAGGTTGAAATGGATTTTATCGTCTAAATTACGCAAAATGCAAATAACATTGATAACTCATGTTAACAGAATTATTTACCAAAATTACACAGAAATATCTTGAAATCTGAAAGAGTAAATTTATTCAATAAAATCACCATTGGGTTAAAAAAACAACCTCCTGACGATTGAGAATCTTCAGCAAGTCTTCTGTGTCCTTGTTTAAGTTGATGGATGCTGCCGTAATCCTTACTTTCAGTTCATATTTTGTGTTGCAATGTGTTTTGTTGGTCAATCGTTCAAATGCGCCCCGCACATAATAGTCAAGAGGGTTGCAGACAGGGGAAATAGGGGGCCAGATATAAGGCATGTTGAGCTCGCAGAAATTATCTGATAGCGTTGATTGAGTTCTACAGTTTTTCTGACATAATACAAGGCCCCTATTGCCAGACACAGGATATTCTAGCAGCCACCATGTTGACCCATGAAAGCACTAATACTTCATGTTACCTGATGTAGGCCTCTCTGTTGTGTCTGAGCCGTCAATAACAAATCTCCATAGATAGACGACCAAACATTCTGAATATTCGTACTGGAGTTTTCGGCGCGAATTCCAAGCAGTAGATTATGCTGTTTCCAATTTTTTAGCGGAGTAAATGTTGTCATGACAATGTCCACCGAAGATATTTTGCAGTGGACAAAAAAGAAATACAGAAAGATAAAAGAGAATATGCATGCGCGAAATTAAATCAATAAAATGACGAAAATTCACACATAGTACCCTTTATATATATATATATATATATATATATATATATATATATATATATATATTGTAATTGTTGTTGCAATCGTTTATAAATTTATAGTATCACTACACAAAAATGTTCGCCTTTCGAAGCTACTTAACGTGCTTCTCATCGGGTGACAAAGATGGAATGAAAATTAAATGGTGAAAACGGTTTATTTGTGGTGATATGATATCTACGTGAAAGTGGGGTTTGGAACTTATTCTGATTCTGTATTTTAGTCTTAGAGATATGGGTAAGAAGAGGTGGCTTAGTTTAAGAGAGATTCCTTATTTATTTTGTCTGGATGTGGTGTGAGTGGCGTCGCTGGTAATGAGAACGATGTAAATAAATTTTGTGTAGGGAGTTTAGAATTGTCTAGTCGTCCGTTCGTGGTTCTAGTGATGCTGCTATTGGCTTAAGGGAAGAGTGTGGGGTAGCTTAGTTTTTGGGTAGGTCGTTTTTTCGTTTTAGTTTGGTTATTTTATAATTGGAATATATATTTTATTATGCAGTGCCGACACATTTTATTTTACTTCTATTTACAGGTAGATGGAATTATTGTTGGTGTGGTGTGGTGTGGTATTTATTTTCTTTTATTTTCAAGTTTTTTATTCTATTTATTTAGAGGGTCGATTATGTGTATATATTGCATTTTTGGGGGGGGGAGTCGTGTGGATGGGTTGTTTTTTTTATTTAAATTTTAATGAGAAATATTTGCGAAGTTTGCATAATACTGCTAGTTCGTCACCATAAATAAAAGTTTTTCACCATTTAATTTTCATTCCAAGTTTGTCAACCGATGATAAGTACGTATTGTAGCTTCGAAAAGCGAAACTTTTTGTGTAGTGATAATATGAATTTATAAACCATTGTAACAACTATTACAATATAACGCTTTACGTTGTATCGAGCAATCTTTATAAAAGTAAATGCATGAACAGCAGGTAAAAAAGCCTACGAGTTCCACAACTTTGTTACAATATATATATATATATATATATATATATATATATAGAGAGAGAGAGAGAGAGAGAGAGAGAGCAATAATCAGGTATTACTACCTTTCAACAATTAAATTTTAATTTGGTCATCTAAATAGGTAGTTTGGTCAAAATCTTCACATTGTTTCGTATTTAGAATTAGTTTTCCAGTTCCTTCCTCCGCATTGGGTTTCACAGATTGTGCGCGCGCGCGCGCGTGTGTGTGTGTTGAAATATGGATCGAAATCCGACAGATGAATAGAACAATTAAAGAACTGTTACGAAAAAGTGTTTAACCTGACATGCTTCATTTTTACAAGCTACTCCAGAGATTTTTTTTAATAAAAAATGAATTAAAAAAAGGTTTAGAAATTAACAAAAAATCTTTTGAAAAACAAACGAGACAGTATGTTCATTGCGATTTGATTTCAGTGATCAGATACGTGAAACGTATCTGAGCTAAGAAATGAAACATCAATAAACACACTGTCTCGTTGACTTTTTAAAATATTTTTATTCTTTTTAAATCATAGGTCTTTAAAGACTCATTTTTCTTCCTGTTTTTTACTTTATATATATATATATATACATATATATATATATATATATATATATATATAAAGAAATATAATCACTTATTCACAAAATAGTGTTGTAAGCCTCACTAGTGTATTTTGTTTTGACATATTTAAGCAATTTAACCCAGTATCTTTTGAAACCTACTTGTATTTATCTTTCTCTGCATCCCTGCCTTTCTCTCTCCTTCCCTTTCTTTCTTTCTTTCTTTCTTTCTTTCTATCTATCTATCTATCTATCTATCTATAATCACTGAGCTGAAAACTCATAGCGAAAATCTGTTTTATGTTCAAAGGCAATTGTCAGGTTATCCATTGGGTTTAGGCATCAAACAGACTAATTCCACCGTGTGTTACCCTTAATGCATAACTTTATATTTACATATGCTCTATACAGATATGAGCGTTTTAGCTCATAAATATCGCATAACTTTAACTATATATTTATCATAAGTGTGTGTGGTTGTGCACGTGTGTGTATATATGTGTGTGTATTTGTTGGTGTTTGTGGGGCATATACATAGAGAAATGTGGGAAAATTAGTTATATTTAGGGATAAATCTATCACTATTTATCTCTAAGCTTGTGTGTGTTTGTGCGTGTGTGCGTGCGTGTGGGTTCGAGTCGATAATTGTTAAATATTTTATATTTCAAGCCTGTAAACATTTTCTCTTAGTTTAAAACAACTCCGGAAACTGAATCGTATAAATTGATAATTAGAAATATGCTATTTATTAAAGGTTCCTATAATATAAAAGTTTTTGTAGTTTGTTAGTGAAAAAAAAGAAAAAAAAAGAAAGAAGAATGTGACACCATTAATTAGGATAAGGTTTTTTCTTAATTAACACATAGATACAGAAGTCGGGATCATTCAGAACCAACACTGGACATTATGTTATTAAGTTACAGCTGTGTTTGGCTAAATGTCCAGGCTCCATGCCCATCGTGAACTTGTGGCAAAGGGTAGGAACTAATACCCAACAATAAACTCCGTATCTCGATAATAGATTTGGAAATGTTCCCATGTGCAGCATTAACGAATCTAATGCTCTTCAGATTAGAAGCTGAACTAATATTTGCTCATACGGGAAATTATTAATGCTTGGGGTTTCCATTTCAACGTTTATTTGTTTTTTGGATATGTAGCCGTGTTCGAATTCAAATTGAATTCGTTAAATTCAATTACGCGCAAATACACTTGGGATGGTATACATCCATCTCTTCTCTCTCAATCTATGAGTTGAATAGAAGAACACATTAAGTCGTGTAGCCTTGGTTGGCAACAGATCTATAGCATAAAGAAATAGCAACCTACTGCGCGAAAATTTTTTGTCTAGTCAGTCGTCTCTCTTTCGAGACATGAGCGCCTAAGCGTTCATCAGGTATGGCAGTTAATTAAAATATTTAATCAATAGAGCAAATAAATTGAGTCTTTCACTAGAATGGTGTTCATCAACATTTTTTTTTACTTTTCTCTATTGCAAAATTATCAGTTAGTCAATTAAGTGTCAAACGTGATACATGCTTTGGCGATCATGTCTCTTTCGAGACATTGCTGACTAGGCAGATGATTTTCCCGCTGTAGTGTGCAATTAATTTTTGCGGTTAACTGGTTACCAACCAAGTCTAAAAAAACAATCTGTCGTGTTTAATCTATGGCTGGAGAGGAGAGAAATTAATACCCTTCCCAATGGTATTTGCGCGTAAATGAATGCAACGAATTCAATTGGAATTCGAACTCAGCTCTCCTAATTCTCGTTCTGAGCCGATTTCCGCTGCACTAAAACGCACATTGAAATTACAGAATAACTAAAACTTAGGGGATCACCTTAAACTTTAATTAGGCAAAACTAGTCAGGAAATTTGAAAATTTGAAGAATAAATATATCTGTTTAAATCGGTTCATCCTCAAAACGTACCAAGTTAAATATATTTTTCAAATTCTCATATTTATTTCTCATACTGTAATAAGCATTTAATTTTAAGACGCTATATATTATTTTTATTTATGCGTGTGTGAAACATGACTGAATGCTTTGACATTTTTTAATGTTAAAGAAAGAGGGAACAAAAAACTACATATAAACTACAAGAAAACTGAATGCATGCTAATCAGTAAAAAGAGGAGCCCAAAATGCCAATTATAAGTCAGTGATAGGAAAATCAAAAAGGTGCAGTAATGTAAATATCTGGCAAGTGTTACGGAGTTGCAAGGGCGCATTGGCATAGCCAAGGATGCTTTCCAAAGGCTTACTAGAATGTTAAGAGACAGAAAATTTTGCTGGAAACGAAGAAGAAGAATATTTTATTAAATTTTATTAAAATTCATTAATTTTTTTTTATTGATCCTTACATGTTGCTGTTTGCTGGAGATATGAGATGTAAAAATGTTCCATTATGATAACATTTCGAGCGTTTTCAGCCACGTCCCTAGCCATTCTTTCTAATGTTTATAGTTTTTCCTCATGCTTTGACTGTAACGTAATTTATTTTGTGTTTTTGAAAAGGAATTTTCTTAAAAGCTATCACGTGACGCGCGAAACTGGACATCGACTGAGTGCTTTCTATTTTGGCCAAAAACTTTCAAAGCTCTATATGCACTCTTAAATAATGTAATATTGATGCGATAATTTTTTTTTTTATATTTCGGCTTTCTTAAAGAGCGATGGTTTTGATATTGAATTAAAAATTAATTTTGTATTTACGTCCAGAATTTTCCTGAGGTTTGCTTTGCTTGTAAATTATGGATGGAAAAATGAGTGATTATTCATTTTATTGTTAGATAAGTCGTCTCCTCAAATATGTGGTAGCGTGTCTAGTAGACTGTCTTGTACTAGGCATTGAAATTTATACACTATATTAGTCATCGCTAGTTTAGATTTGACATGGTTATTTTGATAAGGAACAACAAAGTTGGCAGTGATCCATTTTCTACAATATATTAAAAACTTGATATATATATATATTTGTGAGAAAATTACCTGCAATACATTTCTGTGTAAAGATCTTGCATTCTTTGTCGAGAAAACCTTAATATTAATACATTTGTAAAAAAGAAAAACTACGAGTTAAAACAAATAAATCTAAATAGAATATTGAGGTTCCTTTAAACTAAAGATGTTAAGCTCTATTTCTCCCTCCCTCCTTCCTTTCCTTTCTTCTCTTTTCTCAATCTCTCCCTCTTTCTCGTCTGACCCACCCGCTACCCTCGAACTTTCTCTGACACTGATCGCTGAGCGTACATCTTTAAGGACACAAAAAAATACAAGTTAAAACAAATAAATCTAAATAGAATAATGAGGTTCCTTTAGATTAAGGATGTAAAGCTCTATTTCTCCCTCTCTCTTGTTTTTTCTTTTCTACTCTTTTCTTTATCACTCCCTCTTTCTCGTTTGACCCACCCGCTTCCCTCGAACTTTCGTCGACACTGACCGATGATTATGGAGGAATCTCTGTGGGTTTTAGAGGAGCGACAGTTGTATTCTTATCATCTTATATGTTTCATTTTGTTCTTTATTTGTATTCGCCGGATTAGGTCGTTGTGAATCCCATTCATTGAATAAAGACGGAAGTTGAAGATGGCTCGCCTGAAATAGGCCATACTTCCGAATTACCATGAAATAACGCGTCTGTCTTCATTTTTCTTATATATATATATATATATATATATATATATATATATATATATAACAGAGCACACTTGGTGTACAATCCAGGTAAATTCCGATTGAGACGGACTCGAGAACTCAATTCATTTATTTAATTTAACAGAGTGATATAATTTATAAAAGAGTTTAGATTATTACAATGGGTAATACATATTTCACAGCGTCATGATGTTATTATCGCGGCTCGTCAGACCCAAATGTTAGAACTGTTGCAACATTTGGGTCTGAGGAGCCGCGGTAATAACATAATGACGCAGTGAAACATGTATTACCCATTGTAATAATATAAAATCATTTATAAATTATATATATATATACCATGAACGTATTCAAAAAGCGATTTTATAATCACCTCTCATCCTTCAATAACAAAGAAAAACAAAACATGACATCTCTCTCCAAATATTTTTGGAAGTTAAAAGGCGAAAATATAACACCTAAAGTTAAATGGAAAATCCTTAAGCAAGCAAGAACAGCTAAATCTATAAAGGAACCATGTTTCCTCTGTCTTCAAGAAAAAATTGAGATACTTAAATATATGAACAGTAACAAGCTTTTAAACCAGAGGCAGGAAACTACAGTAAACTGCAAGCACATCAGAGAGCCAACATTACAATCATGCTAAAATAATACTACAAGATTCCAAAATAGGACTCATATATATATATATATATATATATATATATATATATATATATATATATAAAGATATATGTATATATATAAACATATGTGTATAAACATTCTATAAGATTTAATATTAACTATAAATAAGATGTATAACCATAATTAATATTGACTAATAGAGTATGGTTGCTAACCATAATCGGTATTAATTAATATTAATTATAAAGTAAGGTTAATAACTAAAATTAGTAAGGTTAATTACCATAATTAGAGTAAGGTTGATAACCAGTACTAGGGTAAGATCATTAACCGTAACCATAATTAGAGTAAGATTAATAACCATAACTATAACCATAATAAGATGAATCATATATTGACTAGATATGGGCATAAAAGTTTAAAATTAAAATAAGGTGTTGAACCATAATTAATATTAACTAATAAAGAAAAGTTAATAAGCATAATTGGTGTTCATCAATATTAATTATAAAGTAAGGTTAATAACCATAATTAGTAATGTCAATAATCATAATTTGATTAAGGTTAATAACCATAACCATAATTAGAGCAAGGTTAATAGCCATAACCATAATTAGAGTAAGTTTAATAACCATAAATATAATTAGAGTAAGGTTAAATACCATAACCATAACCATAATAAGATGAATCATATATTGACGAGATATGAGGATAGAAATTTATATGAAAATCGAAATTTAAACTTAAAAATTTAATAGTGAGAATGATTTCCAAACAATGATCAAATTAAAAATCAAAGATTTAAAATTATAAATTTAATAGTGAAAACGATTTCCAAACAATGATCTAAATAAAAAATAAAAAATTTAAAATGAATTATAAATAAAACATATTCCCTAAACCCAAAGTTAAGATTAAACATGCAAACTTACATTGATTGTAAAAACTCTGCTTAAATAAAAAAAAATATATCAACGTCAATTATTACCGGTTCTTCTAAGAAATCCATTAAGATATTGTGTAGCCAACTGATAATTAGAATTTACAACTGTCTAGAATCAAAGACTCCCATTAATCCCTTTAGAAACACCTCAAATAAATTCCAACGGTCATAGACTGATTCCCCTATCTCGCTAACCCCCACCAAAACATCTAACTAAACACTCTTCACAATAAAATTCCCACTGTCAACGAAATATCACAATATCAATAAACCCCAGCCAAGACCCCTAACAAAACGAAATAAATATAAAGGAAAAGGATTTCCACTACTTTCCACATCGCCTGAAGAGGCATTGGGACTCCAATGACAAAACGAACGTGCCTTCGTCGAGATTATATATAGAGAAATTATGTACATGTTCTAAAGTATAATATATATATATATATATATATATATATATATATATATATATATATATATATATATTATGTTTTAGAACATGTACATAATTTCTTCTATATATGTCCTCTTCGCTACAATCATATGTTTGTTTCAGTATTTGGATTTAAACACTTCCTCAGGGGAAATAAATGTTTATATTTGTTTATATTTGGTTCGTTGTTGTCGTGGGGGTTGGTTGGAGTTATTGGTAATTAAGTGAATGTCTTATTTTGATCGTTAGACTTTTGAGGAATTTGGTTTGTATGTGTGAAATTGTTGATTAATGGTATCTGTTGGAATGTATGTTTTATTTTTTTTATCGGTTGTGTATATCTTTTGGTTAGGATTTCTAAGGGCGCTGTTGAGTGGTCATTTTTATGGTCGGCTATTATGTAATTGGTTGATGTCTGCTGTTAGTGGACCTAATTCATGTATTTACTTTGATCCTGTGTCTAGGTTTTCATAGACGTGATAAGGGTGGGGTGTTTTTTTCTTTCCAATTTAGATTTTTTCGGCAAATATATATATATATATATAGATATACACATAGACCCCTCTTCTCTTTCTTCCTTCTTTTTCTTTCTCTTCTCCTTCTTTTCCCCTGTCTCTTTTTTTTTCGTTTCTTCTTTTTCCTTTTATTCAAGTTTGGAGTATTAGAACATTGAACAATGTAAACAAAATATATTATATTCAACTAAAATAGAATATATTAATACAAATCGTACATTTGTCCCACCTAGGAAAGTATGATAGTTTATTCAATAGTTTTTTTTAATCGCTAAATTATTTTCAATATGGCCGTAGAACCGACTGAGCATTTGATTAGACACGCATATCTATTTCTCTATGTAGGGAGAGAACGAGAGAGAGAAAGATAAAAAAGGGAGTTAAAGTGAGACTGATCAACACAAACATATTTATTAATTACGACAACCGAAAGTGCTCAGACATCTTTGGAAACTTTACGTACAACTTTTTTTGAAAACTTAAAGATGGACTTAACTGATAAAATACGAAATTAATGAATCTTGATGCAGAAAGCAAAATTTCCGTCAAGTAAGTAAGGATATATATATATATATATAGTATGAAATTGTAATGATGATTAGTGTCTAATTTGCTATTTTTCTGTATTTTACTGTAGAAAAGCATTTTAGGCAAGCAGGTTTTATTGTCATAAAGTGTTCGATAGCAAAGTAGAGATACATCTTTAATAGAATTAAAAAGAAATGTATCAGTCAGCTGTTTAATGTTATTTTTGTCATGCTGGCAGAAAAATATAACCACAAAAAAAACTATAGAGAAAAGAGATCACGATTATGCTTTCACAAAATTTAGAAATCGACTTAACTGCGATAAAAGTACGCCGCTAATGACAAACTTCTCCATATTAATTAAATATATCATAAAAATTAATCATAATACCAAATCGATCACAATACCAAACCTAATCGAAATAGGAAATTAAATTTATTTAAATAGAGGTGTGTACCACATCACTATTTAAACAAATGGGTAGTGCCAATTTAGTTAAGAAATTCCTCAATCTGATTAAAAAGAAATCCCTTCAGCAAAGTTTTAAATAAAAATACTCTGAAACTTAGTTATATCTGCACTGATTATCTTGCTATGATAATAAAAACACAATAATAATATCCTAAAACAACATCAGGGTAATAATTATAGCCAACTGACCATAAATAATGAAAATAACAAAATTTCCTGCAATTGCCATAAACCTAAGCATGTACTTTACAAAATAAATGTCTTACATATACAATAATATACCAAGCTACCATTTCCGCTACTGAAAGACATAATCTTATCACACATTATATCGGATGTAAAAAGTGTAATTTTAGTCTCGATTTTACCAGTATAATTTATTTTTCAAAAATAAAGTAAAAAGTAATTCTACTTCTATTTTAAATACTACTGGGAATTGAAAAGTGCAAATAAAACTCCTACAGTTAAATGGAAAATATTAACTAAAATTAGAACATGTAAATCGTTACATAAAATGTTTTTTTTTGCTTAGAAGAAAAAAGCTGTATAAGAAAATTCCTCAATAATAAAATAATGTCGGGTATATTTAAGAGTATGTAATATTATACAGTGTTTAAAAATTAGTGATTTCATAACGTTAATTAAATAAGTTAAATACTCTATTATTTTTTCGCCTTAGTCTTCCTCTTTCCTTTCTCTTCCCTATCTCGTTTCTTCTTTTACTTATTTCTCCTTAAGTCTTTCTTTTTTATTTTTTCCCCTTTTTTCGATTTAAAATGTTTGACATGTCTTACTTTCTGCAGTAAACATTGAACACTACAGCCAATGAGTCTTACGCACACCATTTTTAAAGTGTCACAACCCCCAACCCCACTTAATTTATCTCATTGGATCACCTCGTTATTCATATGTTTTTATTTAATTTTTATTCATTTACTTTTTATCTTATTTTTAAAATCTTCATTTCTGTATATATATTACCAAGTAAAATTAACCACATGTTACTGCCTGACGATGGTGTTTTAACACCAAAACTTTACACCTAATGAATTGCAGTATGATATTATTATTATTATTATTATTATTATTATTATTATTATTAACATACATTATATATATATATATATATATATATATATATATATATATCAGTCAATCCAGATAGGATCTATCAGTCAAATTGGCTTAGAAATGTGTCATCGTGTGACACCTCCCTTTGTAATATTCATTAATCATTATCTATTTTCTGCGTCAATCTCAGAATCCGAGTTTAATATTCGTTCTGATAGACTGAAACTTACAAACCATTACTTGATTTTGTAACCATGCCACACGCTGCGAACATTTGAGACTGAATTCACTAATCAAATATATGAGTTTTTTCATTCGTATAATACACCGTGGTGTTCGTTCAACTTAATCTGCTATATCAAATAAATTTGCAGCATGTGTTTCAGTTCAGGAAATAACGTCTATCAGACAACTTTGAATTAAAAGTGTTTTTTCTGTTGTAATGTGCGTATTCATTGGGTTTCATTTTAATAGATAGCAAATAAATTTTGTATTCGGTGTCACAACAGAATAGTGACTTCAAAAGACACTACGGGTCATCAACTTAGACATGAATTTCAGAATCTAGTTTCAAATGATTTCGGTAGGTTCGTTGCTTTATCCAAGACGTCGAGCCAGCTGAACACTCCAAAGACACGCAAAATACAGTTAAATGAAAAATCATTTTAAAAATTAACGATTCACATGAAGAAAGGGAGCGTCAATCACATGTTTATAAAAAGAATTTCAAAGGAAAAAAAACGAGAATATTATATTGACCCAAAAAAGAAGTTAATATGAAATTGACCAGATTCAAGATTTACGTATACAAAAAATATTCTCATATTCTTCTCAGAATATTACACAGATTACGTTTGTCTTTCACTGTTTATGTTTCGGACTGTTGTCCTCAACTTTATTGTCATATTCATGACGTTACAGCCGTTGTGCCCCTATAGGCCGGAATTACGAACTGCCTGTTTTAGATTGTTTTAGCTATAGGTGTCATTCTTTTTCTAGATATCATATTTTTCAGTTAATTCTCTTCAGTAACTCAGCACTCCAAGTTTTTTTTTTTAACTACATTAGTTGAAATAGTTGGTTGAAGCAATCCATTGACTTGACCCAAAGTTTTGGGAATTCCGTAACTTAAGTATTGAGTTTGTAAAACAAATTAACTGACAATTGACATATCCAAAAAAGACATGGCACATGGAAGTAGAAATATCTGATAATTTTGACTAAATAATGTTTGGTTCAAAATTCCAATATATAACACGTTAAAAAGACCGGAGCGTACAACGGAAGAAACCTTGTGAATATGACAATACAGACAGGGACAACGGTCCAAACAATGTAACTAACGTATATAGTTATAATACCTTATCTCAAATATAAGGACAGATAATATAATGTCGTTTAATTTTGAACAAAACTTCGACTGTGCATATTAATTGGATTTCTACATTTTTTACAATGTATATTCTGAATATCACTTAGCGGAAATAAGATTTTCCGTAAATTGTCGTAGAAAATATAATGCAGATGCAGATTATGCAATGGTGAAAGTTTGTTGATCAAACAATATGCGAAAAGTTTAATGATAGAGAAAAAAGTTTAGTAAAAGTCATTGAGGCAACTTGTTTGCCGAGAAATGTGAATTTGGAATAACGATGTTCAAGAATTGCTGGCCATTCTCACCACCATCTTTCTGATAAAAATTCACAATGATTCGTCATAACCCATGAAGAAATACGTAATTCTTTTGTTATCTATACTATTATTGTAAATATTAATAAAATACTATAAAATAGACACTCTAACAGAGATAAAATGCATGCATTACATACACACACACATATATATATATATATATATATGTGTGTGTGTGTGTGTGTGTGTGTGTGTGTGTGTGTGTGTAAAAACGGAAATGAACATACGGTTTTTAAGAATATTTATTTAAAATAACTTTAACAGTTTCATACACTTTTTATAATTTTTTTCGCGTCTGTTAGATGCGAGACTTAACATGGTATAGATACACGTCCTTCCATCTCAATTTAAATTTCGAAGAACCATAAAATTGTGTAAATCGTAGACCTATGCAAACTTATTCGAAATAATTATTCTAAGAACTTTATGTGCATTTCCAAATTCTTGTTCCTATATAACTTTACCCGAGTAGCATATACATATAAAAATTATTATCACTCTCTCTCTCTTACACACACACACACACACACACACACACACACACACACACACACACACACACAAATGTGTATGACCGGATACGTGTGCATGCATGATGAGAATTTGGGCATGTACAATGATGCCTTCAAAAAAATGAATTACTTAGAGCAAACTTTCATGTATGAAGGCCTGATAAAAAATCTCTGTATATATCTGTATCCGTAGAAAAAGCTTGCACGCACAAAGACGCACACGCACACGCACACGCACACACACACACACACACACACACACACATATATATATATATATATATATATATATATATATATGAGGATATGTTAAAAGGTCCACGACTACGAGGCCGTTAATAGACTAGGGCTGATGTTTGGCTATTTGAGCACATTATGTAAATTGTTTCGGGTCGAGTATCTTTCTTTATATTTTTCATTTGGTTATTGGTTACGTAGTTTTCTCTCTGTCTGATATATATATATATATATATATTGTCAGAGTGAGTGCGATAGCTAAACGCGTTATGAACGCACACCTGCATCTACAGATTTAGTGGAAACCTGACATTTAGCGTAATTTTGCATATCACGTGCCATATAATTTTACTTAACTGCGCCAATACGAATCTCGCTTAATATGTTCACATGAGGGAAGAAATCAGTCAGAGAAATACTCTTCATTTTCTCATTTTTTCCCTTATATTTTTTCTTTCTAGATATGACTGTATATTTTTACAAAATGGCGAAGAGTTTGTCCGTAACGGAGTGCGGTTATAATCACTTAAGTGCTATGGGCACGAATAGCATCTTTTTTAGTATCGTTCGTTTCTCATGCTCTTACTTATTTATGAAAACCATTGAGCCAGCCGGCTACAAAAAAATATCTTGAATGCCTCAGCCTCTGTTTTACCGTCAAGAGAATGATATAAGAACTATTGAACGAAATGAGATCGAAAAACGATATTTATTGCAATGAAGTCGGAAATTTATACGAATAACAAATATATTCCTCAGAAAGACATTTTTATTTAAACATTCACTACAAAAACCCAAACGAATCTATTTATAGAAATCATTCAGTATACAGTTGATGAACTCGGCCATGCTGGCTGATGTCATTGTTATTCACAGAGAGGATGAGCATGATACCGACAAAAAAAGAATAATAGCCTTTATCAATTAAGCAATTAGTAAGGTATTCTGTGGCATCCCTCGGTCTCTTGAGACGATAAATCTGCAACTGAAGAGATATGCCCAGGGCGCAGGCTTGTGCAGAAATTTTTTTTAAGAGAGGTCGGCAGTTGCTCATGCAACACGTCTCCTCTCTCCATGCCATCGACGTTGACCAAGGAAAGGCAGAGACTCATACAGCTTGATACCGGCTACCGTTTGCAGACTCTACCAACTATTTACCTTAATTGTAGGTTTTGAATGCAAAGATTTTATTTTTATAAGACTAGTTGATAGAACCCAATTTTTCTACTGCTTACCCATAATTTTAGATTTTGAGTTCAACGTTTCATTTTCCTAAAGCGTATGTAATCCGAGTCTACAGAATCCTGTATATTCTGCTATTTAGTCATACATGGGGAGAGGGAGAGTAGATGAAGGCATACCTTTTCCGTGGATAAACTGCAGGTAAAGGAATGTAATGAACTTGACTGAAATTCGAACTCTACAGTACGATGTCTCAATCAAAGCCGCAATCGATTACTCAAATTTGCTTCTATTACAAGAAGTAGGACCTCCAAGAGACTATGTGAAAATAGAAGTTATAAACCGAAAAAGACATGAGATATTGATCGATCCATTCGTTTTCCACGTCTTATCCACATTTTGCATTTCATTTAAAACCAGAAAATATTTTTAAATTGTTAGAAATTTTTCGGGAAATAGTAATGATTTAGTGATGCAAGTCATAATAATTGTTGTTGCCTGTTAGAGCCAGGAAGAAAGACACAGTAAACAAGAAGGGAGGTTCAATCAGTGTATTAGAATAACAGAACATATATACAAAGTAAGAGTGTTAGTAGTCAGCAGATAGAATTGCACGCCAGAACTGTATAGTTACACTGCGTCTCGACTGGCTCACGACTGCCCCGGAAATCATGCAGGTTAGTATTTATTGTTTCTGTCGCTCCCTGTACAAACTTTTTTTCAAATCAATCAATAAAAGTAGATTCAAACGTATGCAATCTTAATCTCAGAGACGACCACTCTCCAGGAGATCTTATAGCTGACGCTAAAATTCGCAAAGTGCGTTTCCAAACAAGAAAAAAACCCATCTTTTGAAAACTTTCAACAGCAGAAACATCAAAATTATTTTGCATGTACAATTCAAAAAGAAAATTATATCATAATCAAAATGTTTTTTTATTATTTCGACCTGGTGTAATAGTCAGCAAGCTTGTCTCGCTAGAATTATTACAATTGATTTCGATCTTCATTGGATATTCCAATACTTTCAGCATTGTCTCATATCTAAGCAGCGATTATGAAATCAGCATACTATATGAAAGAAAGGTTTAGGAAATAAATCCCTATCAGTGCTTAACAGTACGATAACAGTGAGTGAGCATGCGAAAACTTTTACTGAAGAACAGTTTTAACTTATAAGTTTACGCTTACAAACAACAGCCAAAAAATAATAAGTAAATAGAACTTTTATTAAATTTCCTGTTAATACGTGATGATTATGTCAGTCAGTGTATACGTAATACACGCTTAGGCAATCATGTCTCGCAAGAGAAATGACTGACTGGGCAGAAGATTGCCAATACTTTCTGCGGTAGACTAATTGCCAACCAAGGCTATAGAACTTAATGTTTCTAGCTATTTAACCCTTATGTGGAGAGATAAGTGACTGATTAATACCTTTCCGAGATTTATTTGCGTGTAAGTTGATGCATCGAATTCAACTGAAACTAGAAATCGGCTTTCATTTTTCTCATTCCGAATCGATATCCACTTTACGCACATCCGGTAAGTTATGTAGACAAATAATATTTGTTAACCGGCATATGGTGATAAAACAATTAGGTAATCCTCAACATAAAGTAAGAGAGGAACTGGTGCTATGTTTAAAATATCTTCCGTTAAACAATAGTTTTACATTTAGCAGATGTATATTTGTTTTGGGAACATAAACTGAAAATGAGATACAATTCGTCTCGGGCCTTATTCAAAAAAATTCAAAGCAATAAAAGAAGCATTACTTTGTTGCAACGTCTATGATAAAACGATTTCATGTGTTGTGGGGCTCCGACATCTACTTGATGTGGGTCCTTTCTTTTAAAAACATGATTTATTTGTAAGTTTGTCACTCATAACATTCATTTCAACATGATTCCAATCACTTTCTAAGCAAAAAAAAAAAAAAAAAAAACCAACTCTCCAGATTTGCGCATATAAAAATTGCTCATATAGAAATTGTTCATATAAAAATTAGTTAACTTGTGCAGGTCTTGATTAAAAACATGGTGGCTACTGGGAGAGTGAATTATATAAGCGTTGCTGAGTATTTTGGGGTAGCAAAGTTTAGACCGCTCAAGTCTTGTATTGAAACATTTTTAAATCCAGTTTCAGAAACTTCTGAAACGATGTTCTTCATAGTTGAGCTGAGCGACGATGGGTGGAAGCTGATGGATCCCCAAGGACACGCTGACGTACAGCTTCCACCGCTGCCTCGGTACACACAGTGTACTTTAGTCATCCTCCCGGAAGACCGCCGACTGATCCAGGTTTTTTTTTTTTCAGACAGGGCGATTACACTCCGAATCAAGTTATCGCTAGGAGAGACTGACATTAAAATGTTGCCTATGTTTTCTATGAGTTTGAATAATAACGGGAATCGAAAAAATTTCAATAAGTTTTCTCGTTGCTGGACATCCTACATAGCCATTTGAATCTTCAAGAGATACTCTGCAACATTAAAAATAAAAAAGAAAAGAAAAGAAAAATGATTGAAATCAAGCAAATTATGTCTTTTTCAAACCCTTCAGTTTATCAGTAGCCACCTTCCTATACAAACGACAGTAACTTGACAAATATTTGAAGTTAAGGTAAATGTACACCATTTCTGAAATCCAAGGACATATATAGCACATATCATTTTGGAAATCTTCCAAAACATATCTGGTTACGAGACTATTATGATATGACGAGAATATTGGAGATGGAGTAGAATTATGACTATCAGTGAGTGTTTTGTCTAATTTCCTTAGGCTGAATTGATTTAAGCATCATCCAAATAAAAGTAAATATAGTGATATTGATCAGAAGATCAAGATTCTTCAGTAAATCCATTAAGGAACGGCAGTTATATAATTAACACTTCCTACCTGAATACATGCACTTGAATTGCATGTCTTCTCTGTTTAAATCTATACATCTAACACTTCCACTACACTTCCGTAATTTTATTTACGTTTTTTATAGATATAGATAAGTTTTCCTATCACCCAGTAAAGGACCTATTTTTTAAACAAGATTTCAAGTTTATGATTAGGTCTGTTGTTACTTACTCTAAATCTTCACATTTTATTTCAGACAGTAACTTCTTGCGCCTTAGTGGCATTATTGCCTTGTTTGATGCTAATTTTTTATTATGATCAGGAATAGTTTTCATTGTATAGTGTTGTACCTAGAACATTTTAATAAAAAAATGTTATTATAAAGAAAGTTAATGAAAAACAATATTAAATTTACACTAATTTTGCATCAGAGACAGATGAAGTGGGGTGAGAGGGCGAGGAGGGAAAGAAAAATAGATGTCGAGGCAGGAAACCAGAACTAAACTATTTGTCTCCTTTCTGAAATAAGCTACTAGGTTTGGCCTGAAAAATAATCGCTGTCAAAAGTTACTTCTTTCCACTTTGGGGTCCAGCGTTTCTGTTGACGGCATCGATGGTGAAAAGATGAGAGAGAACCTTGAAGTAGAAGCAGAAACGTGAGACATTCAAGAGAACAAAACCAGGTTAACGTCATGCGTGTGTCCTATTTTCGGCGTTAGCCTTGATAAATGGCATCACTTCTGCACGCCCTCCTTTCTCACGGTACTAAGGAAAAAAATGTAATCAGCTCGTTAAATATTCTGATAAAGTACTCGGACGTAGGCGTGCTTAGTCTATAACCGCATATTCACGTTTTGAGTTCCATCGCATTTATTCACTACCCAAAATTAAAAATGTTTCAAAGTATCCACAAAAACAAACTTGGAGATCAAGTCTCAAACTCATATTGTGCATATAAAATCTAGTATTTGTGCATGTTAATTAGTGTTTGTTGATTAACTGAATGATTTGTTGTTGCTTTTTATTTCTTTTAAATTAATTTTACGGATTGAGAAACAGGTTGTTTAAAGCTTGAAACAATTCTTTGATTGTGAAAAGTATTTTGGAGATTAGAATGAACTATTGATAAAAGTGCTACTAAATAATGTATGGCAAGAGGGAATGAGGGACATACCAACTGTTCTGAATGATATTTGAGCCTAACTTAATAAGACGAATCCGATCGGAATCGAAACACGGCCCCACAGATTCTCATTTGCGAGCCGTTATATATTACATATGTAATCTTAAAGTGTTGATTTTCTAAGCTCAACTTAGATGTTGAATAAGACCCAGAGTATGAGAATCGAACTCACTCAGTGAAATGCAATACGTGATACACACTTTGTGCGATATGTCTCCAAAAGCAGAAGATAATCATTGCTTTCTGCGGTAGACTGGTTGCCAGCCAAGGCTATATAACACAATCCGTCCTGTTAATTAACCCATAACTGGTGCGTAAGTGAATGCAAAGAATTCAACTGGAATTCGAACTCGGCTCCCCGATTTTTCGTTCTGAGTCGATATCCACTGCACCACAACGCACATCCGCTACTCAGTTGTAATAGGCTCTAGCAAGACAAACTTGCTGACCATTGCACCTCGCAAGACACCCTAGAAAGACGTGTTACCATTGGGAGTGCCTAGGCAGCAGTAGTGTTTGTGCGAACTCTTGTGCAAGGGAAAATCTTCAGATGCTTGTAGGAGGAATGGTATTGTTTTGCACACCGGTAAAAATCTAAAAGTTATGGAAAAATATCAACAACAACAACAACAACAACAATAATAATTATTATTATATTTATATTATTATTATCATTACTACTACTACTACTACTACTACTACTACTACTACTACTACTACTATTATTACTACTACTCCAATCTTAGCCATTATGTCTTTTATTTTAATTGATTGAAATATGTGCAGGTTTTGTCTTTTTTTAATACTGGCCAAAATCAATTTTTTGGTCAGTACATATTTGCTTGTCTGCTGCTTGCGTTTAAATAACAAGCAGCCAAACAGACTTGGGTGTTGTATTTTGATACTGAGACACTTCTGGGTTACCCGAACTGAATGCATTTCTATATGGGCGCTAATTTCAAAGCCATGAACTGCTTTCATCAAAATGTTCCACTATAAGGAATCTAACAATCCGATGCATGAGCCAGGTATAGCCTGTTTTATTGGGATGTGTGTTGCGATGCAATGGATATCAGCTTGAAATGAAAATTTTGAGATCCGATTTCAATTCCATTTGAATTTGTTCCATACACTTACTCGCAAATACCCTTGCGAAAGGCATTAATCCATCTCCTCAAACTCCAGCTATGGGGTAAATAGCAAGACAGCTTGGGTTCTGTAGCCTTGGTTGGCAACCAGTCTACGGCAAAAAGAAATAGCAACCTACATCGGAAAATCTTCTAACAAAAGACAAGACAACTCAAATGTGTACCACGTATAGCACTTAATTTACTGATATTTGATATATTGGGCTTCGTATATTGGAGCCACTGAATTATTGTGCTTATCAATAATGCAACAACAAAAATAAAAATATATTTATAAAATTAGCAATATGAAAAATTCAGAGGTGCCTAAATAACGATGGTATTCGATGTTTGGGCGTGGTTACGCATCTGCTGGAGGCGGAATATAACTATTAATAAGCCAAGAAGCCACAACAGTAACTCACGATACATGTCATTGATGTCATTCGAGGTGTTGTGAAAATAAACCTCTAGAGCTGCAGACTTTTGCGGAGTTAACCATTCCTCTGAAAAATTAGCTTCAAGTGAGTTTCAATAGTAACTCAGTAACTGACTCCGAGAAAAAAAAAACGTACCGAAACCAAACACCCCTTTCTGCGTAGTTTTAGAAATTAAAAGATGCAAACAAATCCCCTAAATTAAAATGGAAAATTCTGCAGAAAACACGAATCTGTAATGCGTTGTATGACATCTGCCCTCTGTGCCTTAATGAAAAGCTGCAGATTTTGATGTTCCCTAAAAATGATGAATCAGAGTGATGAATTGTAAATATCGAAATAATATTTCTCTAAAATTTAAATTATTACAATTATTCATTTGTAACTTATGTTCCAATATAACTTAAAAAATAAATTATTTTACTAAAATTTTACTGTAATAAATGACCCACACAATACTTATCTGTTTTTTTTAACTACAATATGCATTAGTATAACATAATTATTCAATTCTAATTCTAACATAAACATTACATCCCTTTAACACATGAGGGAGTACAAAATCAAATAAAAAAAACAAACAAGAAACTGAAATCTAACCTGCTGTTTGAAATTATTGTCAACACATTTAAATAATGTATGATCTCACTATGTATCTTACCAAGACAAAAATGTGTCATCCCATGACATCAGGATACTATGTTACCATTCGTAACCTAAAACCTTCAACTTCATAGTTCAACCTAATTTTATTTTTGATAGAGCAATATTGACACACCTCCAATCATATTTTCCAACTACTATTACCTAACTTTCTAAATAACAATAAATTAATTTTATATTCTTAGATGAATCTTTTCATCATTTGTTTTAAAATATCACCTGAAGAAGAACGGTATTGTTCTGAAACATGACATTTTTGGGTGATGATATAGTGCCTTTATAAACCATTGTAATAACAACAGATATATTTATAACAATATATATATATATATATATATATATGACCATTCTTATCCGAGGAAGCCTGTTGCTTAGTCACAACCACAGAGCTACATTCAGTTTGTTCAACATCCACAGAGCCACATTCAGTTTGTACTACAACTATGCTCAGTGGATATTAGTTAGAGTTTCTTGATAAGAACGTGCACTCCGGCTAGCACAATCATCGACGGCTGCCCAATTTCACTCAAAAAGTTTGGTTCAAGCCGTGGTATGATCTTCAGGCACTTTCCACGCAGGAAATGCATACTCCAGACTAATAACCTTAAGAAGTAAACATTCTGACTAATCGACCAGAGTGGGATTCGAACCCCAGCTTAATGGCCAGAAATAATACTCGGCCACGCGCCCATTTACATAACAATAAAGGTGTAAGAAGTATACAGTGCTCAATGGGAAATATAAAAATAGACAGAGAGCGAGAGAGTAATATACAGAACCCAATATAAAAATATAAACACTTGTTTTGTTGCTTTTGTGATATAAGAATGGTAAATGAAACGAGTAATCCAGATCTTACTAATTAGGGGGATCTCTTAGGTACGGAACATGTATATATATGAGGGTTATCCGATTTGCTGTTAATAGTAATACTCAGTTAACATTCCATGGTGATTCATTGATTTTTAGAAAGTAAAAGTTGTTGGAATCTGTTTGTTCTATTATACCCTTGAATTAGTAAAGGAATTACCTATTGTACATCATTTTATGTACGCAAAATATCTTATTCTCATTATTTTCTAATCTGATTTCTTGTAATTTAATAAGAACGTTTTTTTGTTGTTTTTTTTCTTTGTTATTTTCATTAACATCCCTTTCCTTAAAAATAAATGTAATTGATTTTGATGGAACTGGAGCATATGATATAAAGATAATGATTTCTATTATACATATTTTATTAATTATAAAACATTTTCTGTTAAATGATAATCATTTATATTATAAAGCATTTTTCTAATATATAATTTTACTGTATATTTTGACAAATGATAGCAATTTTATTATAAATATTCATAAAATTGTAGAAAATTTTTTGCATTGATAGTAATTTAGAAAAAATGAACTTTCTATAATAAACACTGTTATTATAAAACATAATTTGAAAAATGATAGCCTTTTCTTTTATAAACCGTGTTTTTTCATTCAATAATTATATAATTTGCAACATATTGGCAATTTATATAAACAAACCTATTTATTTTATAAAACATATAATCATAAAAAGTTTTGGCAAATTAAACATTTTTTTAATTTAAAAACATGTTTTTCTATTATAATTATATGTTATATAATTTGGTAAATGCTAAACATTTCTATTAGAAAACAATTTTTTTCCTTTTTAAAATGTTTTGATGAATGGTATGTGTATTATAACTATTTTTCTGCTATAAAACCATTTTATATTATATAATATAATTCATTAAATAATAATCATTTTTAATATGAAAACACGTTCATATAATTGTAGAATATACATATAAACGTCATTTATTCGGGGAAATGAAAAATGGTGATCTCGATTAATTCTTAAAATAAATATGCGAAATACGCGGCTAGGAAAATGAATCTAAAACACCGGAAGCATACCGACACATGAAATAACTTTTTTAAATCTTATTAAAATGCGTAGTTTTCATTAATTAAAATTTTACGAATAAGAAAATTTTGTTGTCAGGTTAAATATTCTATATTAGAAAAAACTGTCATTGATTGAAAATAGTTCTCTGTACATCTAAACAAATTGATATCGTGACAATTTTGACATAAAAATACAAATGTTTCAGAAAGTATATTTACAATATTTAAGTAATAATACAGTAAAAAGTCCGGTGATACGTGTTGAGATGTCGATTCAGACAGCAAAATGGCCATCTAAATGATTAGCTCTTGTCAATGCTTGTCAAGAGGTGTAAGGGCATCTTTTTTAATATTTTACGAAAGTAGCTTTTGCAAGTATTAATTGGACTAGTCGTTTATACTTGATGAACTGTTGTCATATTAGCTAGAGTTTATTTTTTTTAAATATCTGGTAAGAGAACAAGACAGAAGCGAAAAATTCACTACTTTTTAAAATGTTTAAATGTTAAATGAGCATACGCCGTCCTTAAACAAAATTAGATGTCACTGTGAAAATTCGTATTACAATAGAGTGAACAAGATAAATGCAGAAATGTCAAAAGCAATTTCTTTATGTATTAGGCAATGGATTTTGTAAATAGCCGCATCAGATAGAAACATTTATACGGATGTCATGTATAACACTAACGGTAAAGCTTGCGGGTATTGGCAAAGCATATTCAATTTTGAATATTATGGACTGACACAGCAGAACTGTAACTGTACAAAATAGCGAAAATCACATCACTTGAGGACAGCCAACAGAAACAACTAAAATTGATAGTACATCTAACTATAAAAGAAAGAAATTTCATAATGAAACGGTTAAAATTTTGCACCTATTAAAGTAAAATTTTATGAATTATAATTCTATCAATACTCGAAGAGCAATAAAAGATTCTGGATTTCAAAAAACTGTTTTCTTAAAAAAGTGATGTAAGTGAAAATTTTGATAAGTTTCAAATGACAGATGCCCTGTCAAAAAATGCTAAATACTTTAATTTTTGGTATACTTCTAATATTGTCATTACCATATTGATATCAAAATCTTAAAATATTTTAATTTACAAAGTATAAACATTCGACGGATGTCTATCCTGTACTGGGAACAAAGAAACCGCGCTTATTACTATAAAAACTGTACATAAATATCTATAGATATTTTAATATGATGATGACGATAATAATAATAATAATAATAATAATAATAATAATAATAAACAGCGCTGGCAAGACAAACCTCTGCATGGCCAATATCCAGTACACGTGCCAATAAATCCAATGTTGACAAAGTTAATACTCATCGATGGTTACGTGCATCTGGATTAAAGTCTGAAACTGAAGGATTTATACTTGCAGCACAAGACCAAAGTCTTTTCACGAGAAACTTTCAGGCAAATATTATGCATAATAATATGGATCCAAAATGCAGGTTTTGTGATAAACACCAAGAAACAATAGACCACCTAATCTCAGGCTGTTCTGTGCTTGCCCCAAATGAATATAAAAATCGCCACGATAGAGTTGGGCAATATTTACATTGGACAATATGCAAACATTATGGAAAAGCTGTAAACAAACACTGGTATGAACATCATCCAGCACCGGTTACAGAAATAGAAGATGTAACCATTCTATGGGATTACACCATCTACACAGACAGAAAAATTGAAGCAAACAGGCCAGACATTATTGTTAAAAACCAGAAGGAGAAAACTTGTCTATTAATTGATATGGCATGTCCAGCGGATTGTAACATAGCAATCAAGGAATTTGAAAAACTGTCAAAATATAAAGACCTGGAAATTGAAATAGAAAAAATGTGGAAATTGAAAACAAGAGTTGTGCCAGTGATAGTAGGTGCACTTGGAATGATAAAAAATGGAACAAAACAACACATTGAAAGAATCCATGGAAACCCCAGTTTAAGAGACATACAAAAAATTGTCTTATTAAGTACAGCCCACACAATAAGGAAAACTTTATCTATGTAATGCTGAGGATGATAGGGAAGATAGAAAAACATGAAATGGAGCCATAACAACACGCCACTACCTGCCTTAGGTCTCCCCGCAGACTTGGTTGGTAGTGAGACCAAAGCAGAAATCGAAATATGATGAAAAATGACATAATAATAATAATAATAATAATCACCTTTTGATATATGCAAAAATATATAAAACAAATCATATCTAGGCGAACAGAATTTCTGTTAGTAAATTGCTTAATAAATATCAAGAACAAAAATTGTATCAAAATTAATAAGTTCCCAATATATATTGAAAGTGTACTGGAAGTTTAAGTATGCTTTGATCATAAAGATTTCAAGAAAAATTATTGTAAGAATTATTGCACAATAATTGTTAATAATTTATGCAATAATTCTTGTCTGAGATCTGATAAGTGAGGAATCGCTTACATCTGAGTGAACGACTGATTTGTATTAGGAACTTACATTATGCCTGAAACACCCCCCACACCCCCCCCCCACACATATATATATATATATATATATATATAAATCAAGGTAAAGAGTACCCATGATTTTACGATTTTGAGTTCCCTGGCATTTACTATTTTATAAAAAATTGCTCAATACAATAAATCTTGTAGAGCATAATAGAATATGGATAATGGATAAAAAATACTTCATATTAATTAACATGCATATACCCAATAATTCGCTTAAATAAAATAATAACTGATGAGATTAAAATAAGTAAATTGGTATATAATTTTTTTTATAATAAATAAGTAGATATTACAAAGATAGGATAATGATTGTAGGAAGTAAATTAGAATAAAACAGAAAAATGTTTTTTTATAAATTAAAGATTTTGAAAAAATTAAAATTAAATACGTACTGATGAAAAGAGTAAATTTACTCGAAATTCCCTAAAATAGAAACTACTGGCTAAATTTCAAAGTGAATTTTTATTCTGAATAGTTAAAATGAACGCATACATAAATTCTGTATCTTTCTACATTCATGAATATCAAACCGATTTTCATTTTATTTAATTGTAGATCAATTTCACAACCAACAGTGCCTAATCATGAGATAGAAATTTTGAAACATAGAAATTTCCGTGTCGCAATTTACTTTATTTCAGAATTATATATATATATATATATATATATATATATATATATATATATATATATTGGGAGTGAGAAATAGAGTGAGTGTGCTAAGATCATGGCGTGCAATTGAAAATATGGGATGAGATTAATAAATTTTCGTCTAAAATGCGTAAAAATAAAATTAACATTGACATCTTATTTCAAGAGATATATTTAATAAAATTAAACAAAATATACTCAAATACTAAAAAGTAAATTTATTCAATAAAACTGCTATTGGCTTCAACCTCAACCACTAAGACGACTTCATAATCTCCCGTATCTTTCCAAATGTTTTTTAAGTTGGTGAATGCTGACATAATCCTGGCTTTCAGTTCATTGTTAAAAGTATGGCAGTAGTTTTGTTGGTCTCTTCGCTCAAATGCGTCTTAATAATAATAAACAAGTGGTTTCCAAGCTAGGGAGTTAGGTAGTCAGATGTAAAGGGTTATGTGGTAGCAGAAATTGTCTGATAATCATGATTAGGTTCCCATGCTTCTGGTGCAGAGTCATTTTCGCAGACACAGGAAAATTCAATAACCAGCCACTTGACCCATGGGAGCCCTCACTCCTCAAGGTATTTGATGTAGGCCTTACAGATGATTCTGAAGCTGAGTGGGAAGAAGAATAGGGGCGTAACGTCGAATCACACAAAAACCTTCTAGATCACCATTAGACACATCAAACTCTTTCCTAAGCTTCAGCACTGTCCCCAGTGTGACACTTAAACACGAAATGCCCGTATTGATGCCTCCAGCGCGAATTCATATATTTACAGGATGTTACGTCCAAAATTTTGGGAGAGTGAATTGCGTTATTCTTGTCTTTTTCTTACAGACGTTACTAAACTGAAACTATTATACACTGCAGTCAGAAAAAAACGCACACGTGAAATTAAAAATATAAAATGGCAATGTCCGTATGTGAGCGTATCCATTCTAAGGAACCCTACTATTCCGAAACCCTTGGTCCGATTTCAACCAAAATAGGATCACTTGTCGATCATGATATGACCTTTTGGAGTAAGCAAAATATTTTCGAATCTCTTTAAAGGTTACGGCAGAAATCATCAAAATGCTGAGAATTTAAGAACTCTTCTCCTCCGAGACGCTTCATATGAATTCAACCAAAATTGGATAACTTGTAGAGCAATATCCGAACGTTTGACGTATGCAATTTTTTTTTTCGAATCAAAGTACAGGGTTCCTCAAAAATCAACGACAAATATAAATTCGGGAGTTAATTTGCGCACTATTATGTATTACTCCAAGACGCTTCACTCAAACTCAATCAAAATCGAGTCACTGGTAGATAATGAAATGCGAACACAAATTTTAATTGACACACAGGGTGTCGCAAAAATAATGGAATATTTTACTTTTTGTGATCGTTTATTTCTTTGAAACGCTTCGTTGTATTCCAAATAAAATCGGGTCATTTTTGTAACTTTTACCTTATCATGTGCCATAAACAATTTCACGTTTTCTACAAGGTGCCAACCCTCCAACATTTTAGAGACAATGCATCCACTTCTTTTGCGTCACAAGGTCATCGCATCACATTACATATCTGTAACGCCCGACCTCGTTCTTCCAATTGTCCATACATCATTCCGATGTATTGGCAAAATTGACCAAGCACAAATCCTGTTTTACAAATAAAACAAAATGCAATGCAAACTTTGCAGTTTTTAATTTACGCATCACGGCAACCTCATTCTGAAGCTTTCGAAATAAGTAATTGACTTCAACACAACTACTAAAATACCACGAGCAATCGTCAGATTATACACTTATATATATATATATATATATATATATATATATATATATATATATATAAACTAGCTGAATAAAATACCCGAAAATTGAATACATGTTAATCAGTGAAAAGAGGAGCCCAATTGCGAACTAAAAGTCGGGGGTAATATAATCAAGTTGGTAGAGATATTTAAATATCTTGGAAGTGTTCTAACAGACGAGATAATTTCTACACAGAAATATGGGAGCGGATTAGCATGGCCAAGAATGCCTTCTAAAAACTGAGCAGATTATTGAGAGACAGAAAAGTTTCGCTGGAAACAAAAAAGACAGCACTGGATTGCTATCGGATATCTATTCTTTAATATAGCAGTGAATGCTGGAAAATATTTTCAAAGATAAAGGAGACACTTGAAGCTGCCGACAGCGGGTTTTACAGAAGGATGCTGAGGATACCATGGACCGACCCTGTAAGCAAAGATGATGTTTTGCAGAGAATGTATGAGAAAAGAACACTTATATTCAACACCAGGAAACGTCAGCTGAAGTTTCTGGGATATGTAATGAGAAAAGAAGGCTTGAAGTATCTGATAATCGCAGTTCTTATAGCGGGCAAGAAAATAGATAAAAGCAACGCATAACATACTTGATGGGTAAATGGATCGCAGAGCGGAGTTTGGGTGGAATAACAAGTGAAAGCGTGTTAAAAGCCACTAGGGAAAGGGAGATGTGGAAGGCTATGGTTGTCTGCGTCCTGAAGAGATATGGCACAGAGTAAAAGACTTGACTGACGTCAAGATTTCATCAATTTAATGGTGAGCTGGATAGAGATAGCCGTAAGTTCTATGTCAACAGTTTCTTTTTCTCGCAATTGTCGACTGTGGGCTTCCTTTCCAATCAACTCTAACCTTCAAAAAATTAAATTCAAAATCAGTCATTCTCTACTTTCCCCCTGATTAATTTTGTTCTCTTTTTTTAATTATTACCGATTTCTTTTCTCAATTATTCTATCCCCTGTAATCCATTTCGTTTTAGTAGATTTATTGTTAAGTTATAGGTGATATTTCTCCTATAATCTTTAATTAGCAGAGTCTCCTTCGCGCGGTTGGCAATCCTTCTGGAAGAAGTATCTTTGAATTTAGAACCATATTAACTCTGGTGGAAAACACGCGCTATGCAGATATTAATATTATAATCTGGACTATGATCCCGACTGTAATCAATGTAATCAGTCAGTTAAGTGCATACATGATACACGCTTGGGCGATCATGTCTCGAAAGAGACATGACTGACTGGGCAGAAGATTATCCCGCAGTAGGTTGCCATTGCTTCCTGCGCTAGACTGGTTGCCGACCAAGGCTATAGAACCCAATCTGTCCTGTTATTTAACCCATAACTGGAAGGAATAGGCGGATTAATACTTTTCCCAAGGGTATTTGCGCGTAAGTGAATGCAATGAATTCAACTGGAATTCGAACTCGGCTCCCCGATTTCTCGTTCCGAGCCGATATCCAATGCACCATAGCGCACATCCAATCGATGTAATAGGTAAAAATAATGTAATTATTTGATTTAATTTCAGACCTTTTTTTCTATACATTAATTATTCTGACATGATGTATAATATAATATAATACGTTTATGTGTAATAAATATATAATATATTGTATTTATTCGGTTTGTAAATAGAGGTAGGATACTGTTGCAACGCCCTTTTCGAATAATTATTAATATATTATGATTTTAGAATGTGATATTTTTCAGTAAAACACTCATTTTTCAATCTATTTAATCTGTTCCTTAGGGAAATAACTGTTCCAAAGCGAATAATTTAAAGATCAAATCAGAATTTTGCTCGGGCAATATTAATGTTCAAAATTATTCTTAAATAAGACCTATGAATGATATCAGTAGTGAATAAAAATAGCATTTCGGGAGATAAGCCTAGACCAGCAACTCGAAAATCTTCAGGAATATTGAAGTTTACTCGTGTCGATTATTCATATGGGAGAAAGTAAAGGAATATTTTTCTGTAAATTTCAGTTATACTATTTAATAGAAATTTTCGATTTCAGTTAATAACATCACTGACGTCTTTGAACAAAATGGAAAAAAGTGTCTAAATGTGATCATTCTATCTGATAAAAAATTTATTTTTACTTAGTGTGCCTGACCTAAATCTTTCTTTTCGATTCACGAGCAAACCGGAATTGAATCAAACACGTTTCCGTGTTGTCGCTTGTACAAGGGTGAGGGGAGGTCAGTTTATTTTTTCTAAATTTTATTTAACCCTCAGTGTTTACTCTGTAGAAGGACCGAGTGCCAGTGAAGGTAGAGTGTAACAGAAGAAGAGACACAGATTATGTGTGGAGAATAACGGTTAATCTTAAACATGAACAGCTTAAGATTGTAGATATCGAGGAAACAGCCTCTTGGTATTGGTTTCCACAATGCAGTGGTGCCAGATAAGAGCTAGGTTGAGTCGAGTTTGCACCACACTATAGAAATACGAAGGGAATGTGTGTAATGGGGTGATATTAGGCGTTACGGTTAGGACTGATAGAACGACGGAGCGTAATTAATCGAAAGTCTGTCTGGAAAAAAGCGATAAAGCAGCGAGAGGTTTGCGATGTCTCATTCGCCAAAAAATGGTGGAAGGGTAAAAATAATTCGTCACTCACATTGATGCGAAAACGCTTTTGGATTTTATCGAGAGTAGAGACTAGGCAGTACCCGACCATATGTGGTTTCAGTACTCTATTTACGTCTTCATCTGGCTCTTGTAAAGTTAGAGAATAGCAGGAGGAGGGAGGTACTTGTTGGAGCCGTAGAAGAACGCGATTGATCTTATGTAGTAGTTTTGAATGACTTCTGCTTAAAATTTAAATCTCAGCAGGCGCTCGAGGCATTGTGCCTCTCTGGAATAATATACGTTCATCCCGATTAGTAAAAGTTCAAGGTCCGATCGCCAAAGGTGGAAAGTCACTATTTCGGTTTTTGAGGTAGGGAATGTGACAAACCAGTTTTCTCCCCATTG
>JBBBDQ010001427.1:415000-557500 GCA_037127315.1 Ascarosepion bandense
CCTTCCTTCCTTTATACATTTACGACTTACTTCTTTCCTCCCATTGTTTTTTCTTTTCCCTATTTTTTTTAAATCCATGCCTTCAAATTCATTGTTATTTTTTATTCTTTATACACTCAGATTGTGTAATTATGTAAATTTCCTTTTAACAAAATAGTTATTCATCAACTGACACGTGTAAAATTTTCAGTATATACTTTTTATTCAATCTTTTCACCCCAAGCAAGATGATAATGCCACTAAGACTGAAGCAGTTACTGAAAGTAAAGGTAAAGAAAAGACATTAAAGAGAAGAATGGACAATAAAAGAATAAGATTCAGAAAGACAGAAGATGCCGGCTGCCATTACACTTAGATTTTTAAAGATCTATTGTAGTAGGCAAGTAGAAACCGGAAGCGATTTCCACAGGCAAGAAAATAAAACATTAAAACAGAAGTAAATTAAATCCTGCTTGGGGTGATTGCAAAATTAAAAAAATAAACTGGCGACGCTTTATCTATCTCACTCTCTCTCTCTCTTTATATATATATATATATATATATATATATATAGTTATTCATCAACTGACACGTGTAAATTTTTCAGTATATATATATATATATATATATATATAGAGAGAGAGAGAGAGAGATAGATAGATAGATAGATAGATAGATAGATAGATAAAAAATGAAAAAAATAATCACGCCTTAAGAATATCTGACAAAGTGATGTGAAAAACAATAATAATTGTTATCGTTCCTATCTAACATCTTGGCTTCAGTCTGTTTCCTATCGCCATGACGTATTTTTCATGTGCAACTTCTATAAGTGCGTTGTGGTGCATTGGATATCGGCTCAGAACGAGAAATCGGGGAGCCGAGTTCGAATTCTAGCTGAATTCATTGCATTCACTTACGTGCAAATATCATTGGGAAAGGTATTTATGCAGGTATTCCTTCTAGTTATGGGTTAAATAACAGAACAGTTTGGGTTCTATAGCCTTGGTTGTCAATCAGTCTACCGTAAAAACAATGACAACCTATTGCGGGGTAATATTCTGCCCAGTCAGTCATGTCTCGAAAGAGACATGATCTCCCAAACGTGTATCACGTATGGCACTTAACTGACTGACTTTTTCGGTAATTGTTCTGATGAACTTATCTCTGTGGTACCAAATCTCATGAATTTAAGTGTAGGACTTAATTTTCGGCACGGTTTTATCTTTTTATATTTCAAATGTCTATTGTGAAGTTATGTGTACAATTTGCTATAGTAAACCCAAACTAAGTAAAAAGAAACGCAAAATAATAAGAATTTAAAGCGAGCATATGAAGCAAATAATTACTAGTGTTTTAGATCATTTCCCCAAAAGCAAGATAACAAAATTCCCATGACACAAGAGATTATTGTCAGAGAATATAAAAAAAAACTACTCTTAACGGTAGAGGACAATAAACGAAAAAGAATGAAGAAAATTGAAAATAACCAATGACATTGAATGTTAATTTTGAAATACCGAAGTTGACTGGACATCAAAAAGCCAGAAAAGAGTTTTTCTAGATGAAATGTGCGACAGAAAAACGATTAGTATAAAGCTTACAGTTAGATATAGCCATTTCAACTGTAAAATGATGTAACGTTGCCGCGAATCTTATCCTGCATTTAAAATTATAAAGTTTTTGTAACATAAATAAAAAATTTTCAGAACACTTGTCATGAATGTTTTCATAGAAACGGGACATGAAAAATGGTAGAGGGAAATGGTCTCAGGACCGATAACATTGTAGATTCTTGTTTGGATTTATATGAATATAAATACATAAGTAGTAAGAAGGTAAACCCAATAGATGGACGAATAACTGATGAAGGTTATAAATAATGAGAAACCGCTATAAACACGAAACATAAATTAATAATGTATGTTTTATTAAAACTTATATGTATACGCTGTCGATTACTTCTAGATTATTGATGAGAATGAGGCTACATGAATTTTACATTATCAAAAATGAAATCCCAAATGTTATTATTAACGTTTGTTGAAAAGCATTGAATAATCTCACACTCATGCGATGTATATGCGCATGTGTATCCTTGTGCAAGTTAATTGAAACAACTGATTTAGTTTCTTTTCTTTTGCCATAGGATCAGTTTCTGATCTACTTGAGTGACAGGGTGTAATCTTCTTTTTTTTCCCTCAGATTATATCATTTGCAGCGGTGTGCAGCAATACACTGGCAATCTTTACAGAGAGATCGATATTTTGTTAATGTCAGCCTTTCACTTGTCAGTTGTATCACCAAGGCGAATAAACAAACTGGATCTCGCAGTCCGGAAGGTAAAGGAAAATGCGATCGGAAAAGAAAATCAACGTCAAGAGATGACGTATACGTAATCAGGGAAAATGTGTAAGATCCAAGAAAACATTATTCATTTTAATTAATGTACACGAGGGTGTGCGTTGTAGTGCAGTGAATATCGACTCAGAACGTGAAATCGGGGAGATGTGTTCGAATTCCAGTTGAATTCATTGCATTCACTTACGCGCAAATATCCTTGGGAAAGGTATTAATCCGTCTCTTCCTTCCAGTTATGGGTTAAATAACAGGACAGATTGGGTTCTATAGCCTTGGCTGGCAACCAGTCTACCACATAAAGCAACGGCAATCTACTGCTGGATGAGCTTATGCCCAGTCAGTCATGTCCCTTTCGAGACATGATCGCCCAAGCGTGCTTCACGTATGGCACTTAACTGACTGACACAAGGGTGTAATGTATAAATACGTGTTCAAAAGGTTACCAACAACGATTTGTATTCCTTTTCATTGCTTACTTTCTCACATTAGATATCACACCGACACACACACACATTATATATATATATATATATATATATATATATATATATTCTTTTCCCGTCTTCATTTTGCTTCCAATTTTCGAACTTTCTTATTATTTCTCTCGTTTGTTCTTGGTTCAGTCTTTCCTTTGTCCCTTCCATATTTTTATGCTTTCTCCAAATGTCTGTATTTTTTATTTTTATTTTTACCCAATTAAACTTTTTTCATATCTGTCATTCTTTTGTCTTTCCTTCAATTTTTTCATTATGCTTGTTTTCAGCTTATATATATATATATATATATATATATATATATATATATATATATTCTTTGATAAGCATTTTCATTGTTAAAAATTTTCATTGATAAAAAAATTTTATTGATAAAAAATCTCCGTCTTGCTATCTATCTTTCTTTCTTTCTTTCTTCCATTGAATTTCATTCATTATTCTTTCTTTCTTCGAATTTCATTCATTTTTCTTTCTTTCTTTCTTTCTTTCTTTGTTTTACTTCATGATACATTATTATTCTTCATTTTTCATTTTTTTTTTTGCTACCTCTGTCATGCTTTCGTTTCTTTTTTTCTCTACTTTTTCTTTTTCTTTCTTTCTTTTTAACAATCTCCTTAACTTATTGTAATTATTTCTTTCTATCAATCAAGTCGATTTTCCTTTTACACCTAATTATTTTACTCATCCTGAACATTTATCTCACATGCCACTGGATCTATTAAACCAATTGTTTTCATTAGATTTATTTAATATATAATGAAATTAGTTTTATTCTCTCTTTATATTTTCACTTTTTTGTAGATTTTTAGTTTTGTTTAGTTTCATTTTACTCATTTCTCAAATCACAATTCGATTAAATCATCTCACTAAATGTGTATATTAAAAAATAAACGCTAAATTTATTAATATTTTCAAATGAGCGTAAAGAGAATAATCTGAAAAGTACGTGATATATTTGCTCATATAATATATGAGTACGTGCTGAAAATATTACCAATGTCAGTTGGTTATTCTTAATTTTATTTTGAAAATATTGACTTTCATAACAACATTAGAGATGTATTTTTATTCTATTTTCTTTATATAATTTGTTTCAAACATTTTCATAATTTCTACAGTTCAAACTTTTTTTCTTTCTTTCTGTATATTCCCTTTCGTTACTTGGCTTTTTTTCTTTTTTCTTTCGGTTGTTTCTTTATGGTTTTTTCATTTTGCTTGTATTTTTCTTTGACTTTTGTTTCTTTTACTTTGTAAACATTCTGTTATATTTCTAGCATTTGTTCATTCTTTCCTTCTTGTTTTCCTTTCTTATTTATTTCTTTTTTATCGATTTAATGCTATATTTTTGGTATTTAAAAAGTGTTTCTTTACGTAGTTCGGTCAATGGTATCTTTGGTCTCCTTCTGTAAAACCACATTTCCTTTGCTTTGATTCTCTCCTACATCTTTGTGGATACTGTCCAGCATGTGATATCTAACAAATATCACATAACAGTCTAGTAGTCTTTAATTTATCTCCATCGAAGTCTTCCTGTCTATCAATGGTCTGTTAGCCTTTTGAAATGCGTCTTTTACCATGCCAATCTACCTTTGGCTCTCAGCGTCTAAATTTCCATCCTCTGTCAGAAGGCTTCCTAGTTATTTAATGTTTTAAGCATTCCTCGTCTGTATCACCATTAAACAGATCTTTTTCTCTACGCTATTTTCATAGAGTTTTCTAATGTGCCTCATGGTGCAGTGGATATCGGCTCGGAACGAGAAATCGGGGAGCTGAGTTCGAATTCTGTTACGCGCAAATACCCTTGGGAAAGGTATTAAGCTAATGGCAACCTACTGCGGGATAATAATCTACCCAGTCAGTCACGTCTGTTTTGAGACATGATCGCCCAAGCGTGTATCACGTATGGCACTTTACTGACTGATTTCAAATTCACTTCTTTTTAGTTCTCCCTTATATTTTTTAGTATTTCTTTAACGAGTATAATTCTCTCTGTCCCTGTCTTGCTTGGTCACTCTCAACCCCCTCTTTCTCTCTCTCTCTCTCTCTCTCTCTCTATATATATATATATATATATATATATATATTCAGAGTCTTTCGTTATCGATCAAATCAGTTTTTTAAATTTTGCTTGTTTCTTTTTTTCTTGCAAATTATTTTTATTCACATTTGAATGTAACTTGTAATTTTATTTCAGTTTTCTGTTTCAAATATACGTCTCTTATCTTTTACCATCACATTTATATAATTGCTTTTCGAATTATGCATATCATAGCATCCTGCGAAAACAATACAAATTCCTTGAATATATTATTTCCGTAAGAAGTTTTTTTTTTGATAAGACAATTATATTATTTTTTTTAAATTGCATTCACTTGAGTATTCAGTATTTCTACACAGTTAAATTAGACTACCTGAATATTATTTCCATAACATGTTTGATTTCTTTTCTTGTACTGCGAGATTATACAAACCTGAAGAGACATCACATTCACATAATCAAATATTTCATTCAAATATTCATTGAAATACTTATAAAAATATTGCTGGAATGATTACAGCTAATATTCAAATAAACTCTAAATGCAAAACAATCAAAAACTTTATTCATACAAGCAGTTGAATAGAAAGTACATACACACTTACACACACGCCTGCACACACACACACACACACACACACACATATATATATATATATATATATATATAAGACAATGAGTGGGGGTATAATATTTGCAAGCCTGTCTCGCTGTCGTGAGGGAGATCCTCACTCTGTGCTCATTTAATTCATCACTGTGCCAAATGTAAGCTTTGCTTTGTCTTCTTGTGCCGTGTCCTTTCATTACGTAGGCTATCATGGATTTCCACTTGCCCCTATCCCTTGTCGCACTTAAAGATTTACTCTTCGTATCTCTCCCAAACCCAGCTCCGCCATCCACCAGCTCAAGCCTATCAAGTAAGTCTCGCTCTGCTTTACCCGTCTCTATTTTCTTTTTTCCGTCCAATGAGTATTAGGTTCTCTCATCCTTATTTCCTCAGTATATGTCCCCGATACCTCAGGTATATATATAAACACACTACCGATCATAAATATTTGTTCACCCCTGTTTTTTTTAATGAAAATGATGTATTTCATACTATTTTTAGTATTTATTGACAAACGGATAATTCTAAATGAAAATAGAATGGTTCTATTGTTAATACTGCACAATAATATGTGCATCAAATGAACTGTTTTGGTGTCAAGTTTTGTGCTCTCTTCCCGCTGCTATTCTCTTCATATTTGCTGGACGAAGCAAATGCTTCCTGGCTGGTTTGTAAAAAATTTACAAAGTAATAATACTAAAAGAACCATTCTATTTTTCTGTAGAATTATTCACTGGGGGCCGTCGTTGAAGCCAATACCGATTCTATTGAATAAATTTACTCTTTTGTATTTGAAAACATTTTTTGTCTAATTTTGGTAAATATATTTGTTAGAATGTGTTGTCAGTGTTGTTCTATTTTTGAGTAATTTAGACAACAATCCTTCCACCACATCCTATATATATATACTCTTGAAAAAATATTTGGATATTCTACAAATTCTTGGGTAATAGATATTTCGCAGCTAAGAAGACGCTCATCAGACTCCAAACCGTATAACATTTAATGATCATCCAGAAAATTGTTACATACAGACATTCAAGTGCCCATATCGAGAAATATATTTGTAACGGCAATCCACAAAAGATTTTCCTCGCTCAGTCAAAAAACATTAAAAGAAAAAGAAAAATATAGAAAAATTTTAAAAGGAAAAAGAAAAAGAAAAGGAGAACAGAAAGTATAAGGAGAACGGTGATAAAAGTTAAAGTCTTAGATCGACACATAGTGTCTATGGTCTAGATATATCACTAATATGCTTTAATGAAAGCGAGAGTTCTTACCAGAATTGCCATTCGACTGTTTACTTTGAAAGCATGACATGGAAATTTGACATTATATTTAGTTTAAAGATAATGGTTTGTATCTACGGTATAAGAATATATAGTATATTACTTTTTAATGCAAAATATAATATAAATACTAGTAGTATTATGATATTATAAATATAGTAATAACATAAAAATATATAATACATAAAATAAGTATAATACTAATAATGATAAAAATAAAACAATCCTAAATAACACTAATAATAAAAATAATAATAATGATAACAATAAAATTATATATAATATAAATTTTTAAAATTATAAAATTATAATAGAATAATAATAATAATAATAATAATAATAATAATAATAATAATAATAATAATAGTATCAATAATAATCACAAAAACAATAAAAATCACAAGTAAAGGGGATGACGTATACTAAATTGTAAACCTGTCATATAATACGGAATAAGACGAAACAATAAAATTAAAAAAAATATATATACATACCTACATATGCATATATATATATTTATGTATATATACATGCAGATATATATATATATATATATATACACATATATACACACATATATACGCATAAATATCTGCATATATACATATACACATATATACATATTCCATAGATATTTTTTCATTTACATATACACATATATACATATACATATATAAATATACATATAAATACATACTCACATATTCATACACACATATACATACTATATTACATTGTATTATATTAATATTATATAACAACTACAATAATACAATATAACGATTAAAGAAAAAATTAAAAATTTTTTTGTGGTTGTAAAATATTTCCAACGGGAAATTTCAAATTTTTCTCCAAAAGAAACCAAACATTTAAGTCTAATATTAATCTCGTTAATTTTGATCTCGTTAAATGATTTTATACTTATTCTTATGCCTGTATTTAAATATCAAGTCATTTAGTTGGTTCAACAGTTCCTTTGGATTATTGATTTCGATAATAGTCAATTTCTTCTCCAAGCATAAATTACATCTGTCCCTGAAGTTGTTTTGTGTATCAGCATATTTTATTATCATCCATTTAACCAGTGGGAAAATCCTCCATCCTTTGTATCCCAGTAGTGTTTTGATAGTACTGTTTGATGTTTCAAGGAGGCGTTGCAAAACGAGTGTCTCATTGTTTTTATTTTTTTTTGTTTTTTTACCTATTTTTATCACAGGACAAAAAGCGTAAGCGAGTTAAGTACAGTTTTTCTATTCTCTTTTTTTGTTTAACCATGTTGTCCTTAATCTCAGATCATAACTGAGTATATATATATATATATATATATATATGTTTGAATGTATTTTTCTCATTTACACCACCTGCACATCTAAACGTACAGCATGTGGTTCTCAAGCAGTCACTCTTTCCGGCACCGACCAGTCTCGACATTGATTTAATTTTGCTTATCGTATGAGAATCAGTGATTCATTGTGATATGATTTGTTTTTCTCGTCAGAATCCATCTTGCACTTTTTATAAATCTACCATTCGTCCATGTATTTAATACTGAAAGATATACAATGTAACCGATCCTGACTAGGCATCTCGACTTCAGTCACGTTTTAACCGACGTAATGTGGCTTCCCTGCCTTTTCTACTAATATTTTCATAGCAGTTGTTCTTTTTCCCCTTGTGCCCCGACCACAGAAATTTAATATTACTATTAGATTGCCACAAGGTTTCCACCTTTTAACCGTTAAATAGTTAAATATAACAACCTCTTCCACTCTGAAAGTTTCTTTTCTTGCATTTAACGCCTGTGGAATGCCCTTCCTCTTCTTGGATTCAGTGATAGCTAAAATCTCCAAACATTTAAATGCAACATCAATTGCCATCTTCTGTTTCCTTGACTTTGTTCCATTTTTTATCACACCCACTACCCTTTTTTTTGGGGGGGGGGTTCTCAATTTAATCCCCTGCACAATAGTGGCTGTCCTGCATTGAGTGTTGATAATGATAAAAAAAACGAAGTGTTTATGATTCCGGACGTGTGACACTAATGAACAATCCTTACACCTTGAAACATTTTTCGTCATTAATTCAACTACGTATCATAATTGAACGAAGTAACTTTCAATCTTTGCGTTCTAATTAATTTTTAACTGTTTTATATTTACTACTTCAAGTTTCTTTTCATGAATTTACAATATAAAAAAGGAAAAAAAAATCTGATTTTTAACTATTTTTTTAATTATATTATTTGTTGATTTCCCTGAATCGTGAACTCTGTTCTGTTTATATGTAAAAATTCTTTAGTCTAGTTTGACAGGAACTTCAAATTTAAATAAATTCACATCATAACAATTGAAAGACTAATAGAAGCTGTTGGGATCGCCTCTTTTTGACACACTAAATGGACTCGTCCAAGGTATACAAATAATCCTGCCTACAGAGAACGAGGTTTTGTTGTTAGATTTGTGGTGCTTAGAGCAGTTTAACCGCCACTCGGTGGTCAGCAAGAACATAGACTTATTTCCCGGACTTACTTTTTGTATATATTTGACTTCCAGTAACAAGCATTCTTGAATCTACTAACCGTGTACAGGTTGTATAGCTTTTGTTCAATATACTTACATTTTTCCTCTCATATCTCTTTTGTGTTATCATTATATTGTGAGGTTTTCTAAACAAGAATCCACAACAGTAGCAAATTAGTTTTTTCGTGCAATGCAAAATACCTAACGCACCCACGAACATATATACACAAACACACATTCCCAAACAAAGACACACACACACAAAGGAATTCCTATTTTTTAGAGCTTGGTAATAAACTCAAATTTAAATGAAAAACAATGTGTGAAGCAGAATCCTTCTGTGAATAAAAGTACATTTAATAAAAAGACACAAGCTAATGGCAACATCAAGGCACTGTAAATAAAAAATAAACAAATATCTTTCTTTCGTTTTTTTTCAAGTCCATATTCTTCCAAAATTAACCATAACAAATCGTAATAAAAAAGAGGCAAAAACGAAAAGCATGTGTTTTAATACAGCAGACTTTGCAGCATGAAGTTCACTGTTTAGATATACATGTGTTAAAAACTGCAAAGTGAAATCAGGTTTATAAATGAACGAATAAACTTGAAATCAATGAATTCGTTTTATTTAGTATTTTCAATAATCAGCATTACATTACTCAAATTCAGATAAAGATGTAACAGTATCAAAGAAATGCTACACTGCTTCGATAAATAGTTCCACTTTCAACGCTATGCTTTGGGCGTTTACTAGGTGATAAATTTTTGCCAGATCTAAAGTATTACTGATATATAAATTGTTCATCATTGGTAAGGATGCTGGAAAATTAGTCTACTAATTCTATCGTTACTGGAAGTATCTGCTTTCTTATGTCATACCTAGTGGTGATTGGGGAACTCTTTCAGAGTTGGGACACTAAGGGGCCGGGATTTTTGAGGAGGATGGTGGCAAAATCAAGCACAGTCTTAATTTTTATACTTCACCACTATCATATACAAAAATTAGAAAAGAGATTGAGTATGAGTATAAATATAGTACATTACTAACTTAAACGGAATAACTTTTTATTCTTAGTAGTGGAGTTCTAAACTATTACAACCCTCTTTTCTACTCTCAAGCTGCTAGAACACAAGAGAGATTCATTTCAAAACAAAGTCAAATGTCTGTTTCTGGTAATTTGGTTGCTTTATTGTGTTTGTTTTTCTTTAAACCTGTCTCTGCACCTGTCTTTAAGAAGCCAAATGAAAAAGAAAGCAGGGGGAAAAGTGCTGAAGATCAAATCTTATTAAAATCCGAGACTGATTAGTTTCATATATTTTTTAAGCTTATAGTGAGCAGGGTACCAGAAAGGTTAGCCAAAATTCTTGGGAGGGCCGTAGAAACGCCACTGGTCGTGCCTTATTTTTACAAGATCTAATTAAATCAGTAATTTATCTTTTTTCTTTTATAATGGATCCACCTGAAACATAATTTGTTAGGTTTGACTGAATTCAAAAACTTTTATGCAGTCTTGTGTGGAGAGACATGTTTCTGTCTTCAAACACTTACCCACAGATGAAATGTTGTAAGCATTTCAGAGGCATTCTATTATTTTGCTTACACGAGTTTTGATTTTTGAATAGTACATGTTGCCAGGTTATTTTCTCGGAATCGAATCACACTTAGGTTGCCCGCTGTTCAAATTTAAGAAAAAATGTTTCCTTTTCTTTTCTTCCGATGAACTGCCACTTTGTTGATCAGGCTTGTTGTTTCTTTCCTGGACACCCCCAACTTAACATCATGTCAATGGTCAATCTTCATCCATCTTCTTTATTCTCGTAACCTTCACTTACTGCCAGCTCTTCTTTCATTCTTATCAGGAAACTCATCCATCATTATCATTTAGAGTATTTTCTTTTACCTGTGTAGATTAATCTACATATATAAAAATGGATATGGCTGTGTGTTTGTGTGTCTCTGTTCTAATGAATCCTACTCCTCCGAAACCCCTGGTCCGATTTCAACCAAAATTGGGTCACTTGTCGGTCATGAGATGATTTTTTTTCAAATCGATTCACAGAGTAAGGCAGGAATCACCGAAACCTTTAGAATTTACGAACTCTTTTCTTCCGAGACTCTTTATGCGAATTCAAACAAAATCAGTAACTTTCAGATCAAAGTCCGAACCTATGAGGTACACAAATTTTCGAATCAATTTACAGGTTTCGTCAAAATTCAACGACAGAAAATTTCAGGTGGTCTTTTGCTCCTTATTATGCATTATTCTAAGACGCGTCACTCAAACTTAACTAAAATCTAGTTACTGGTAGATCAGTCAGATGTCTTAATAGGCAAACACAAATTTAAATTTACACAGAGATTGCGGCAAGAATTAGTAAAAAGAATTGCTATTTTTGTGATTGTTTATTTCTCCGAAACACTTAGTTGGATTCCAACAAAATTAGGTCTTTTTGATAATGTGCCAACGCTTCCAACTTTGCACGGATAATGTATCCACTTTTTCTGTGTTACAACCTCACCGCATCATATTACAGGTTCCCGTAACACCCACCCGCTTTCTTCCTATTGTACATACATCATTTCTGTTTTTTTTGCAAAGCTGTCCAAAATCCCGTTTTAAAAATACAGCAACTTTGCATTTTTTTAAATTTTCGCGTCACCGCAAACTTTTACTGAAACTTTCCGAAGAAGCACATGGCCTTACGATCTCAATATAACCACAAAGAACCCGAGCAACGCTGGGCTGTACACCTACTAGCAAATAAAATGTAAAGTTTAATAAAAGAACAAGGAGTAGACAAGATAAACACTATCAAATTCCCTGACAAAATTAGTAATGATTTATCATTTTTTTCTGCTGTGTTTGATCAGGTCATGGGCGATCATTGCTCTCCAAAATATTTTATCCCATATGTACCTTAGGAGTGTTTCTGTTTGCCAAGCCTTTCTCCTTCGATTTGATATTCATTCATTTAAGCTCCCCAGTCCATTTTTGCTGTCTTTATTAATGTCTTGGCATTGATATACTTTGTGAGAGTGATCTATTCCAAGTCCTTTCTCGGGTTGTGTCCAAATAACTTCAGCTGTTTTTCATTTTTTACTAAGAGTGTAAGATTTCCTTCTTACGTTAGCATTTTTAAAAGACTGTATTGTTGCTTACTCACTACGTATTCTCAGTATCTTTCGGCAGAACCACATTTCCATTGTCTCAGTTCCCTTCTTCATTATCCAGCTTTCGCTACAATATAAGACGGCAGATATTACATAAGAATACTGTATTTTTTTTTCTAGTAATGATTTTTTTAAAAATTATATTTCGTTAGGGTTTTGGATATACATTTCGATACTGGGTAAGTCATTCTAGTCAGTGCAACAATTTACGTTTGTTGCCTCATGTAGACAAACGATTCTTGATTATAGAAGCTTCGTTTCATATATTGTGATAAGATATATCTGTATTGAAATTTTGAGGATGTGCCTCGCATGAAGAAAGGGATAGATAAGATCTCACACGGCCCATTATGGAAACGGACAGTTCATTGTTTAGTTATTTCTGTTATTGTACTTTGCTGAATTTGAAAGGTAAAAGCAAAAATAAAATTTTTAAATATTCTGCCCTGCTCGAGGAAATATATTAAAAGTTGCTATTTATATTCAATTTTCTTTGTGTTCTTTGTCATAAATACTCGGAATTAACACCTCTATTCACATCGGTTATAAAATGCTGGTGTGTGTCGGGGCATAGAAGTGTGAGCGTATGTATGCCTGTCTGTGTGTGTTTTTATGAAGGTTTCGTTTTAGAAATATGTAAAGATTTTGCAAATGTATAATTACAGTGTTTATATGTATCGGAACACGGATCGAAATGAATGACCGGATGAAGTGTCGCTACAGAATGAATGTGACTAAATCCGTTTCTGAAAATGGCTTTACGTTACAGAATTTACGCTTATACATAATTGTAATTTACGCTTAAACATAAAATCTCTATAATTGACCAGTCACTTAAGTGAGGACTAATAAAAATATAGACGAGACATTTACTATTTAATATTTCATATCAAAAGCAGACAAATAATGCCGTTGTCAGGTATAGAATTAATGCCTTTTTCGTAAAGAATTGTAAAATATAGTTTCACCTAACAGTCATAAAACAATTAGGTGTGTGTGTGAATTAGCTGAAAATCAAATATTAATCGTAAATGTAAATATAATTTACTCAGACAAGGAAACATTCAAGGTTTCATGATCTCGGAATTGAACTTGGATGAATTATTATCAGGCATATAACACTGAGAGAAACACACACACACACACACACACACACACACACACATATATATATATAGTGTATCGGGCCAGCAGATAATTTTTTAAACATATATTGTTAAATATAACAGACAAAGAATGCCTATTATGTTTAATCATGAGCCATCCTAAATATCGTATTTTGGCTTTAATTCCAGGTGAAAATAAAGACAAAATATGTCCAAAATTTGGATATTTTTTCTAAGCTTTCGGCTCACATGAACTATCTAATTATATATATATATATATATATATATATATATATATAATATATATATATATATATATATAGGGGTAGGGTGTGTGTGAGTGTATTTGTATATAGATATCGTGTGACTACTGAAAAACGGAATGATATAGAGCGCAGGTGTTGTAAAATTTGAACTATTTTAATTTTGAATAGAAACATTTTTAAATCCAGTTTCAGAATCTGAATCTATGATGCCTAGTTGAGCAGAGCGAGGACAGGTAGAAGCTGATGAATCTTCAAGGACACTCTGCCGTACAGCTTTCTCCTCTTAGTCGGTGCGCATAGTGTGCTTAAGACATCTTCCCGGAAGACCGCCGACTGATCCAGATCTTTCAAACCGAGCGATTGTTTTCCGAATCATGTTATCGCTAGGAGATACGCTGACATCAAAATGTTGCCAGTATTTTGCTCTGAGTTTGAATAATTAATCATTCACTGAAATAGAAAAACTTAATGAGTTTTTCTCGTAGGTGGACAGGATACGCAACCATTTAAATATAAAAAATGCTTTGTAACCTGCAGAACAAAATAAAAGCAAATGAAAACGAACAATTTATATTTTCAAAGCCTTACTTTTTAAATGGAAACTTTATATATATAAAGCACCGTAGTTTTATCTCATTCCTTTATTTTTTTAGAAAAAGAAAATCTATGAAGTTGATACTTGCGATTTTCTATGTGCAGGCGCATTATTCGCCCTTTGTTAATTCGAATATTACCGTACAGTAAGGGAGATAACTTAAATTATGGTTGTAAATATATATTGAAGTAATAAGAATGTACGTGTCTTAAGCATAATGTTATTGAAAAAGCATGTTGTTAATTTTATCCCCATGTGTGTGTGTGTGTATATATATATATATATATATATATATATATAGGACGTATTAGTAGTATAGACAAAAATAAATCTATATTTGAATAAACACATAGCATATATAGATATGTGTAGTATATATACATAGAATATATATATATATATATATATATATATATATATATATGTATGTATGTCATCCACATACAAGCTTGTTTTACTGTATCACAGCTAATCAGTCTAACTAGGCGCATCACTTGCTTCTGGCCGGGATCGAAACTCAACCAATTCGGAGTCGCTACCTCATAAGCCACGAGCGCATGAAAGACAAGGGTATTTTAACGTGTTGTATATAAGCGGTGTATACACAGGCCATTCGCTGAAAGAACTCAATTCATTCCTGAAGAGTCACGCATATATCTTAGAAGTGGATATTGTTTTTAAATTTTTCTTCTCTAGAGATCTCAATCGTAATGAGAGCATAATATATTAGTCATCCACATACAAGCCTGTTTCGCGTCTCACAGCTCATCATATATATATATATTCATTTGAGAATAAAAGGATATCCACAAAAGGGGATTAACCTTTTGGAATTTTCAGGCTATTTACAGTCATTAAATCGCATATATTTGCTGGGCAATGGATTTCAGCCTGTCTTTATTGGACAAGTTTAACCTCCTTCTACAGCTAACCAAAGCAAATGGAATTAGTGAGGATTGTTATCGGGAATAGGTGGTGAGAAAGGCTTAATTATAGTATTATGTCTTTCACCGTTGACAATAACCGTTGACTAAGGCTAACAAGGTGAAGACAATGAAGATTTGCTAGGCAGGCCTTGGAACTGTTGTCTTACAAGTGTTACCTGGATCAGGTAGTAAGGCATAGGTTAAATAACATGTCTAACAAAGCGGTGAGCATGGGCATAAAATAGCGGATGGAGGAGATCCGTCGAGGTTGCGATCGATATATCCGATAGATCAAGACTGCATAGGGGTGTACTCTGAGGTCGACCGACGATATATGCGAGGCGGTTAGGCGACATTTCAAGAACCGCTTTACTAAGGAGCTTGGTCTCGAGGACGAGTTTCGCATCAATTTGGCTGAATTTCCTCAGCTTTCACCGACTGAAGCAACTATCTGCAAGGATGAGATCATGGAGAGCGAAGTTCACTTAGCATTGAAAAAGGTCGATAGTGGCAATCTGCGGGACTTGATGATCTACCCCGTGAATTGTAGATGAGTCCGTCGTACATCATTGAATCGACGAGCAAGCTGTACAATTTGGATCAGTCCAAGTTATTTGATACAGTCAACTTTCGGTATCTTGCAGCTGACCTGCAGACTGCTGGATTCAAAGCCGAATTATGCAAGTGGGCAAGCCTGATATATCGTTCCCTCAGTATTGTGGTACAGGTGAACAAAAAGCAGTCGGGCGCGTTTGCGCTGTTACAGTCGGTTCGTAAGGGTTGCCCGCTCTCGCCTCTACGCTTTAGTGTTGGAGCCCCTCCTTTGCCGGGTAAAGATAGTGCATGCAGTGAGAGTAGGTGACACGGGCCAAAATTAATCGCACCAAATCTTCCGGCTTGCGGTTAATGACCTGGAAGGTCTTTGGTTTTCCTATTCCATTCTTTATTTTCTCCTTTCACTCTCCTATAGCGAGTGTACTACATGATTTTGCCGTTTGAAGGAATACAGTATCCACTCTGAATTTTAGTGAGTTGGACGATTCTTAATAATATTTGGTTATTTTAGTTTGAAGATTTTGTTATATTTTAGTTTATTTTAGGCATTTAATCTTCCATTTTAATTATCATGTCATTAAATATCTTAAATATATTTTTATATTTACACAGAATTAAATTTTATGTCTTGGGTCCCCCCCCCACCTTTTTTAGGTTCCCTTGTAATTATATGGTATTGTGTTGCGTGAAGAACTGGAAGGTGATGGATGGGTTCTTTTAGTGAATGAAGAAATTGCAATGAGTGTTCCGATAATAAATCTGATTAGCTGCGTATAGGATAATTAGAGATTACCTATCACCTTTCAGCTGTGTGGCAGATTTACTGTAAAACAAAACTAATAAATATACGCTTTCTATTTTGCACAGAGGTCGTTCTTCATTCAAAACTGATTGTCATGGAGACTTTGACAATACAGTCAAACCTTCTTTCTCGGTGCAAGAATAAAGATCTCAAGCTCCAATGAGATTTATTTGATTCTCTTGGTGAAGGTTTTGATGGGGAATTTTTCCCCCGTTCTCAGAACGTAACCTATTTTTCATTCCTGAATTTAAATTTTCTTCCAACATAGACTTATGAGAAATTCTCTTGTACAAAAGGCTTGTTTCGGGTTTTCCTTTTTTTTTTTTTAAGCGAATCTTTTCATCGTTGTCGAATTTTTTTTCTCTTTTAATCGTTTTTAAGCGACATTTTTAAACTATTGTTATATATATATATATATTGAGAATGCCACTGTGTCCCAGTCTAATTTTATTTTCTAAAAAAATAAATATATTTCAATTGTTTTTAAGCGATATCTTTAAACTATTGTTATATATATAATGTATAAACGAGATTATAGTTTTGCTTGTGTCAAAACTTTCCACGAAAACTTTAGACGGAAGGAAAAAATAGTTTTAAAAAAAGAAAGCGCTTAGTACCTGAACGTCAGTAAAAAGTGTTGGGACCGAGATCAGCAAGAAAATCCAAAGAAAAAACCCCGATACGAGTAATCATCTAACAGAAAGTGCTCAATACAGAGGTAGAGCCAAATAAGTAAGTAACACCTAATGAGCCAGATAAACCTACCTAGGTTTCACCTAAACGGACCGTCAGGGAAATACGTTTAGGTGAAACTTAGGTAGGTTCATCTGGCTCATTAGATGTTATCTATCTATCTATCTATCTATCTATCTATCGAGAGATTTTAATTACTTAGTTTTGGGGGATACCACAATACCACTGTGTCCTGGTCTAATTTTATTATAAAATTAATAACACTTGATATTAAAAAGTGTTCAATACATTTATATTGTAAAACTTTTGAATATTCTTAATTTGTAAACGAGTTATTACGAGACTTAGGTTTCTACCATGTGGTGTCTTCAGGCGATTTGAAATAACTTATTATTCATTCAAGTCGCCTGAAAACATCACATGGTAGAAGCCTAGGTTATGTTATAAATTGTTTACAAATGAAGAATATATATATATATAATTTCGAACTGATATGCAAATACAGAAATATATTTTTATATGCAATTAAAATGTAAATAGGAAAAATTTTGGTATGCTTTCAGAAATATTTGCTGATGTATGCATCTATTTTACTAACTTTTCATGCTTCTCAAAAGTGCTCTCAGGTTGGCCGATTCAGCAATGAAGCAAGTAACACGATCTAAGTGGTTTATGACTGAATTCATTCATTAGTTGTTACCACTTCAAATTAAGCGCAATAGAGTTATTCGAGAACGTATTTTGACTCCATCAGCCATGACAAAAAAGTTTGCGTTGGATCGATAACTACAACACGTTATTTCGAGCGAATTAATAATTTTTTAAATATGCATTTATATTTCACACGCACAACACCCCCATATATATATAGAGAGAGAGATAGAGATAGATAGTGTTAATTGTGATGATGGTTTGTAACGCAGCCAAAAAAAAAAACAGCTCTCTGTAAGGGATATATATATATATAAACTATAGTCATCCGCTGACATATCTGTTTTGCTTTGTTACAGCTCATCAGTACGGCTTAGACTCCAGTCGCTTCTTTACCCAGGATAGAAACCCGACCGAATTGGCGTCAGTCGGCGATTCTACCCCTAGGCCACGAGCGTCCAATAGAAGAAGTCAGGCTTATTAGCGCACATAAACACGCCCAATAGCTATAGTGATCCAATTCATTATTGAATGAGCAGTGCGTATTTGCCGGGGTAGCTACTGTTTACAAAGCCTCCCACTCTTCCAGAGTGCTCAATCAGGGTGTGAGAGCGTAAATAATATAGTCATCCGCAGATAGATAGATACAAAGAAAGACAGAAAAAGATGAAACATGACATACATCCAACTTTGCAGGGGAAACTTTCACCCGGAGAGCTTTTTGCAAGACCAGAATAAAGTTAAACATCAAAACACTCAGGTTCAATCTCTTCCGAAGCATTTATTTTATTTATTTTGGTTTTTCGAATGCACAGGCCAATAGATGAATTAAGCACAGTAGAACGAATGTATGAAGATGACGATTTATTTTATATAAAATAAAATTTTGGCAAAAAGCCAAAAGAAGGGGATAGGGAAAAGCTGATGCTGGTCATCACTTACTATCTTATATCTACCTAATCAGACTCACGACCCAGTCACTCATCACAATTTGCACATTTACCCAAAGAACCCATCAATTATCAGTTAAACTACCATATACCACAATTGCACATACTCTCAGAAAACTTAAAAATTCAACCTATGACATAAAAATTTAATGAGGTTAAAGATCTAAATATAAAAGTGTGCATTTAGATAGCAAATATTCTTTTAGAAATATCAGATTAAATAAATTGCAAACATTATGTCTGCTTATTTTTAATAAAATCCTTTTCTACTCACAGATAATATCTCGCCTGTTATAAGTTAAAGATGTAAAAAAAGCGCTGTAACTTCGACAGGTGATTTTTATTATTCCTTTCTCGATGTCCCCAATAATTTCAATTACCTTCTGAGATCATCTTCAGAGGTGAGAGGTGTGGTAACAAAAATAGCCGCAAAATTGTGTTGCTAACAATGACTGTAAATTTTCGTCTTGCTTCAAATATAACGGTTTCAAAATGTTTAGCGTTCTTTTGAATTTAAAAAGTATCCAAAATATGATTATTCTATGTTGTAAAGTCATGGTCATGCACGTGCTAAAGCATAAAAAACCTGTATTTTTACAGACATTTTAGAAAATTACTACAATATTCAGAGCTGATTATACTAATTTACGGCTTAGGCTTTTTAATGAATATTGCCTCGAGGAGCTGTAGTTTGATTTTGTTTTCTTAGCGTAGGATAGTTGTGTTATCGATCATTACTTTTTATATTATGAATATAGACAGGAATGTTGTTATAAATTTCTAGAAATGGAAGAATAGTCAGACATGTGTAATGTAAGACGTCTTGTTATTGTAGCAGTTGTAAATCCAAAATATATATTTCTTTTTGTCAGAGATACATTCTCCCAATGAGCGTCTGAATTGATATATAATGTTGGTTAACACATCAGTTGTTGGAGAGGAGCTTTTACGGATATTTTAATTAGTAATATTGTATTATTTTACAATATAATATAAAGTTATTTTTATTAGGATCAACGAGAGATATATTAGTACGAATTATATTTTTATGATGTTTTCCTCTTTGTAGTTAACTTGGAACGAGATTGAAATTACTTAGGAACACCGAGAAATGAATATTAATATCATCTGTCAATGTTACTGCCCATTTCATACATCTTTCAATTATAATAGCGAAAAATTATTCGTGAGTGTGAACAGATTTTATTAAAAATAAGCAGAGACAATGTTTGCAATTTATTTAATCAGATATGTCTAATAAAAAGACTTGTAAATGGTAGGCTATGGAGAGGAAATAACTTAAAAAAACAAACTAAATTATCAAAACAAATAAAATAAGTGATATTAGTTGGACCCGTCATACCTCCAAAAGAAATTAGATGTGTCCCATATAATAACCTTTGAAGTGATACTGATATATATGTTTTCCGACATGTTTTATTACTTCAAACATTATTTTATCCGATAATCGTATTTGTGTAGATGGTCGGATTTTTATCTGATTTTATTTCCCTGACTGGCTTGCATATTCAATCTGATCTTATGGTTGGAGTATCATCTTTCTATTTCGGCTTTATGATCGTTATTTCATGAATATCTTAGGACTTTGACTTATGCGTAATAGTACACGTAATATTATCATTATAGCACCAGAAAATGTCCCAAGGTTCGTCGAAAACAACAGAATCTGTCAAAAATATAGTGTGTATCAAAACATATTTAAACTTTTAGGGGCGGATCTCTCAAACTAAAACAAAGACAAAATATGAGTAACACATTACCATCGATGAGACTGAGCTGAAAGTAGTTCATCAGTTCACTTACCTAGGTTGTACCATCACATAGGCTAACAAGATTGACAGGGAACTAGACAACAGTCCGGCCAAGAAAACGGCGCTTTCGGCACACTCTACAAAAGAGTCTGAACTGCAATCATCTGATGAAGAGCACGAAAATCAACGTTTATAGAGCCGATGTACTCATCACCCTGCTATATACCTCTCAGTCATCGGTAATCTACCAGCATCACCTAAGACTCCTTCAATGCTTACATCAGCTCTGTGTCCGCACCATCCGTAACATTCATTGGAGTGACCATGTCAGCAACGTTCAGGTCCTGAAACAAGCGAAAATCAATAGCATTGAAGCCATGTTGCTGAAGTTACAAATACGCCGGGCAAGGCATTTCTCCAAAATGGGGGACCATCGCCTGTCCAAGATCGCCCTGAACAGGGAACTATACGCTGGCCACCGTGACAGGAGCACCAAAGAAAATGTGTAAAGTTTCTCTCAAGAAGTCCCTCTGTACCTACCACACTGACCACCACAAGTGGTCGCCACTTACTGCGCTGCTGATCATCAGGCCTGTCGCTAGACCGTCCACCAGGCCATCTCCAATTTGAAGACTCTCGGAAGGCCAAACTGAAAGAAAATTGCCACAGGAGGAAAGACCGGGAATTCTTAGTAGACATACCAGACTAGAACTAGAACTGCAGTCGCCGCAGCTGGATTTGCTCATCCAGTATCGGATTAATCGGCCATCAGCGGGCCTGCAGTCGACGTGGATAGCCCCCTTCAGAAATCTTCATTGGTGGAACGAAGCCAAGAAAGACTTGGGTGCTAATAAGCAAGCGGAGGTCATTATGAACATTTGTTATGAGTTGCTGCGTCGGCTGCTTCCAGGTACAACGATGGCCTTTGAAACATATGTTTATACGGGCATATTAACTTGGTTTGGTGCGAGGTACACGCCAACAACTTTTGTATAAGTATTTTTGATACATCTTCAATATATATATATGAATATATATATATATATGGTCACAATACATTATATTGCATTTAGACATATGGTTCTGCTAGCATTTCTGTCCCTCACGCGGTGTGACGTCATAGTACCTCATTACAAATTTACGACCTGGATCTGCTATTCGGTTACTGTTGTAGTCGCTTATCAATGTTTTATGTTAATACCAGATAGCATCCTATTTGGTGGTGGATGTCTTATGTTAACGTTTCTGTAACCTCTAGGAAGAGGGCTCATGTGAGCCGAAAGCTTAGAACCAGCATAATAAAAAAAATATCCAATTACTGGATAGATTTTGTCTTCATTTTTACCTGAAATTAAAGTTAAAATACAATGTTTAGAACGGTTAACATTAAACATAAGAGACATTCATTGTATGATATATTTAATAATATATGCTAAGAATATATATATATATATATGTGTGTGTGCGTGTGTAAATATATAAATATATATAAATATATATATATGACTACATTATATGGATTGAGATAAATTTGACAAGATGAATAAAATTAGTAAAGAACAGGTAATATATATATGTATATATGTGTGTGTGTGTGTGTTGGATTCCGATTCATATTTCATTTACATGTAATAGAATTAATGAAGATTAAAGCTGACTACATACACCTTAATCGTATTAAAATTAATACATATCTGTTTTCTTTCATGATATACACACACGTGTATATATATATATATATATATATATATATATTCATTTAGAAACAAGTTATTTTGCGAACTTGATTTCTACCTTTCGATGTTTTCAGGAGATTTACAATAATAATAATTAATGCATATCGCCTGAAGTCACAGAAGTTTAGAGGCCGAGGTCGCGAAATAAATCTTTTCCAAATGAAAATGTTCACACAAGTTTTACAATATAATTCTATTGAATTTTTTTAAAATAGAACTGTGTTCTCTTCTAAATTGATTATGACCAAAAACTAACAAATTAACTAATGATATACACACACACGCACGCCCGCACACACACACACACACACATATATATATATATAAGAATGATACAGATATGTTATTTTAACAGAATTCAAAAATATGTTATCAGTTTTATTATTTCTTTTTTCCTGATAATGTTTTGTCGTCTAAATGATAGAAACTGATATATTTATATTAGTTTATTCCAAGATACTATCTCTAGCTCAACATTCGCCTCTGTTCTTCAAATGCTAGCGTTTTAATGTATAAATATTTTGAAAACCCCTTCTAATGTAAGCACTCATATATATGGCATACCCTAAATATCAAGTGGTAGAGATATATTTGTAAGAAACTTGAAATAGATATGGAAAAACATGAAAATACAAGAGAAAAAATTGTGGCAAAATGTGGAATCATTTATTAGAAAAACCTCAGGTTATGTGACGTTTTTATTTTCGTTGATTCTTTTGTGGAAATTTAATTATTAAGATAATTGAATAAGCTACTGGCAAATTTAACTTTTATAAAACATCTACGAAGTTTTTCTGTTGCTTTACTTAATATTTGCGCTTAACAAATTTTAACAAAATATTCCAATCATAAGTATGAATGCAGGTAATTTTTTATAGAAGTAAATTGTTACAAATCACAATATTAAAAACTGACAAGTTTTTTCCACTTTAAAAAAGAAGACGCAAAACGCATGAGAATAGTATTGATTTCTCCAGGTTTCCTTCCTCGTTCATTCAGTCTCCTTTTACTTTTCTCTTATTTCCCTTAAACCAAACAACCTCTTTCATGCATATTTTTCTGTCTATCCACGAAATCAAACATAAATAACCTACTCATTTTATATGAGATAATGGCAAGGCGTAACTTAAATTTTTACTAATAAACTAGCAGAAGCAAAAATTGGTATTTTAACAATGTCCTGTCTTTCCAATGAGTTTTATCATATAGACAAAAAAAATTTTAGAGCTAGAAAACTCTATTCTTTTAGCATAAATTTCCTACAGAACGTAAGCGTCAAAGACTCTTCTATTTTCTCTTTTATTTAGTATCTGTGAATTACCATGGATTCCCAGAAATGATGTGGAAGAAAATCACCTTTGATTTTGAACTGTTTGGGATTCAAATATGTCTTTTTACATTAGTTGCCATTCGAAGACAGAGCCCGACCTAATTTACTATTTAATCTATCCTTGGAGTTGAAAAGAGATTTGTCCATTTTTTTTTTTTTTTACTCAAGAAAATTAACTGGAGAACGAATGAAACAGATTAAGCCATTTTTTGAACATGGCTCACTGACCCGACTTTCCGCGTTGATAAGCATTAAATCCACAGGGACAAAGTCTGATGAGAAAACTAGACATGTTAATACAACTTCGCAAGCACTGTTTTCATTTGTGCTCCAAATATAAATGCATCCCCTTTCTGCGTCATTTTTCAAGAATGTTTAAAATATATAAAAAGAAAATCATAAAGGAAAATGAAGATTACGTCCATAGTAACAGTATACTGATGCGCTTTTAACATAATTTAATCAAAGAGAAGGCGTACGTTTATGCAAGTGTCCATCTGTATTCTGTGAATCTCTCATGTGAAGTGTAAAGCATTAGAAAAAAAGATCATTCAGAAAAAGACGCCTACTGAAGCAATGAAGACACGTATCCATTTTAGAAGCATGCTTTTTTCTATCCGGCATATATGCGAAATCATACATCTTCAAAAATTAACATAAAATAAAACGATAAATAAAGTACATATCATTTATCATTAGTACGGCCGATATATAGGAAAACTCACGTCTAGCATGCAGATATGCACCCAATCATGCCGACATAACCAAAGGTGTGCATGCATACAAGTAGAACTTCGATGTGATTAAAAATATTAATGTCATAAAAATGAAAGAGAAAAAAAGATACCTGATCACATTAGTGATGATGAACTCTGTTGATAACATTGCATCTCAAATGCAGTAGAGAATTCTGGCTGTTCAGAAATGAATGGAACGTATTTCTTTTTTTAGTTTTATGCCCATCGAAGTGTAAGAAATATCACGTCAAGAAGGTTTGAGATAAAAAAAAATAAAAACGTTTAAGTGAGGTGAAGTATAAAACCTAGAAGATAGATGATTTGCAGAAAGAAAGGAAAAGGAGCCCAGCTCAAAAGTGTCTATCTGTATAATTTGTCAGCAAGAAATAATTACTGCCAATGTTCGTTTACTTAGAGCGAGCTATCAGACCTATTAATCTATGGGAATTAGTACACGGCACATTACTTCCTAATTGAATGGGTGATCACTAACAATGCTTCAGAGCCAAAGTGTCCTCATCTACCCTGCTTGTCAACAGGTCGATATGAATTCTCTGGTTGATTTGACACTGGCAAAAGCACAGGCGATCCTTCGATAAACTGGTAGTGGAGAATTCTACAAAACTGATGCACTACACTTACAAGACTATATAGAACATTGTGAAAGAAGATTAAGAGCAGATATATATTACCTAAAGACAAGCAGGCGTGGACACATCTATGAAATTATTAGTTTGGAAATACATATTATATATATATATAATATATATATATATATATATATATATATATATATATATAAAAGCTGACTCAATTTCTTTCTAGTAATCATACCTAGTTAAACGATCGGTAATTGTCAGCGGGGTTCTGAATGAGAAAAAAAAATTAGCACGCAGAGTGCTAATTTTTTTTTTCATTCGCTTTCAGCATACCCATGTCAAAAGATTGAATCCAGCATAACTCCCCCGCCAGCTACGACTTAAATACCAAGGGAGAGTAGATACTTTACACTTGGTTGTCGAACCGTCGTCAGAGGCGTGGAGCTTCTTGTGCTACATCTTTCACTTTATGGTCAAATTAAATGTCTTACTTACATCATTCCCGTATATGCATGATTAACAATAGGTAACGTCTATGCATGTGACAATATAGAAATCGGAACAGACTTCACGTGCGCATATATATATATATATATATAGAGAGAGAGAGAGAGAAAGACAGACAGAGATAGAGATATATAGATATAGATTATAACATAAATGGGAACGTATCTTTGTCATTGACAAACGAATGCCATCTATATTTGGATTTTTTCATAGTAAGCTCTAGATTTAAAATGTTCTCTCACCACGATTTAAATGTCCCCACACACAAAACATGAAATTGAAAATCGTTGATATGCATCCACTTCATATTCTTTCTTCTCGTTGATATGTACCTATTGATTGATTAAAAAAAAACGAACAACTGTCAGCACTCGACGTGCTTGAAATCTGCATCAATAAATAGGTGTCCCGCACAAAAACGTGGGCCGTTCAACAAAATGGCGCCAAATGAATCTGAATTTCTAAATTCGACCAGAATTTGACAAAGAAACACTTGTTATACAGATGAAAGCGATCGTGGCTGTTTGGCAACAGATCGATAACGAATTATAAAAGAAAAATTTTATTTTTATTTTTTTTTCAATACAAAATTTGACATACAGATTGATAAAAAAATATTATACAGCTTCGAAACCTTACTTTGACATAAGACCACATTTTCGGCACTTGAACACGGTGTAATAGTTAGCAAGTTTGTCTCGCTAAATCAATTACGACTGACTAGTAAGTTCGATCCGCACTGGGCGCTCGTTACTTTCAATTTGTATCACAGCAAAACTACGCTTAGCAAATCACTAGAGCACTTCGACATGATGTAATGTTTTGCAAGCTTGTGACGCTAAATCAATTACGACTGAATAGTGACTTCAATCCTCACTGGGTACACTTTATTTTTGGCCTTGTACCCCTTCTGAGCTTCGCTTAAAAATCATTTGGGTAACTCGACGTGTTGCAATGTTACCAAGTTCGTCTTGATAGATCAGTTACGCCTGAGAAGTGATTTCGATCCTCGGTGAGTGACCCTTACTTTTGACTTTATGCCACATTTAATCTACGCTTAGAAAATCAGTGGGTCAGCTCGATGTTGTACAATGTTTTGCAAGCTTGTGACGCTAAATTAATTTCATTGAAAAATGAGTTCGATCCTCATTGGGTGCCCCATACTTTTGGCCTCCTGCCACATTTAAGCTACGCTTATAAAAGATCTATAAGGCCACAGGATTGAGGCAAAGATTACTTTGTTTAGGTTCGTTTTTGTATAATATACAGACTCGCTTACTGCCTATTATACACACTTTGGATTGCGAATTTGGTTACTGAGATTATTTTTCTTTCAATAAGTAGAATGAGGAAAAATCCTCACTAGTAATATTTCACTAGACGAGAAAAGTAAACATTCATCGATAAATGGCTTTCAGGTTATTCAATAAACAAGTTAAGCTTTGTTGCAAAGATGCAAATATAAAAAAAAACAATTAAGGAATAAATTCACTATTTAATAGTAAAGTTCAGCCAGATTATCTCCTTCACCATTATTTACAACCAAATGGTCCCAAGAGTTCTCCCGCTTGTTTTACAGAAGCACTGTTTTTATTAATAGTGAAATAACTATTTCCATGTTTGTAATTAAGAAACGAAGAAATTCCAAGATCCAAAATCATGTACACTCCCCCTGCGGTGGATTGAACCACAACTTCAACATACAATGTATCTGCATTGCAAGTATATTTTCCCGGGAGAAATTTGTTAGCCCGAGTTCATCTCAGAATCTGAATTCAAAGTTTGCTTTTTCTTCGGCAAATTTCCTACCAAAAACTGAAGATCTTTATCCCTTCCATTAATATATATATATATATATATATATATATATATATATTATAAGGAAGTGAAAGAAGTTAGTCAGTTAAGTGCCATACGTGATACACGCTTGGGCGATCATGTCTCTTTCGAGACATGACTGACTGGGCAGAAGATTATCCCGCAGTAGGTTGCCATTGGTTTCTGCGGTAGACTGGTTGCCGACCAAGACTATAGAACCCAATCTGTCCTGCTATTTAACCCATAACTGGAAGGAAGCGACGAATTAATACCTTTCCCAATACCTTTCGCGTAAGTGAATACAATGGATTCAACTGGAATTCGAACTCGGCTCCGCGGTTCCTCGTTCCGAGCCGATATCCACTCTACCACAACGCAGATTCAGTGAAAGAAGAGGTAGATTAAAACCCATTATACATGGATTTATTTTATAAAGAGTGCTCAATATAAAGTAGAGATTAATATTGTAAATTTATTGCAATGGTATATAAAAGCACTATAACATACACACACATTTTCATGTTCCAGAATAATACTGTTCTTCTTTAGGTGATATTTCAAAATAAATTGTGAAAATGATTTAGTTAGAAAACATTAGATGAATTTATATTTATTTAGAAAATTAAGGAATAGTAGTTGGAGAATAAGCATATAGGTGTGTCAATAATGTTCAATGAAAAATGAGAATTAGGTTGAACTATAAAGTTGAAGATTTGGGTAGCGAAAGGAAGCAGATTAGTTTAGAGTCAAAGCATGACACTTTTTTTTAATATTGTCCGGGTAAGATACAATGTGGCACCTTAAATTATATAAATGGGTAGACCATTTTTAACAGTAGGTTTGATTTTAGGTTTTTTTATTTTTTTATTTGGTTTCTACTACCTCATGAGGTAATGGGGCTGGGTTGATTAAATTATAATTAGAATTAAATAATTGTGTTATACTAAGGTATTCTTCAACTAACAATCTTTAATTTTCTAAATAACCATGAATACATCAGGCAGTTAACAATGATGTATCATTGATGAAACATTGCTTTTTCACTGTCGAAACAAAATATACATTTTTAGTAGTTATTTACATGTTTATATGTAAAAGTAGAATAACTTATATATATATATATATATATATATATATATATATATATATATAAACGAACAACTATGATTTTATTAATCTTGCATGTTTCCTTTTTGCTAGAGATAAGGAATGTAAAAGTGTTTCATAATGATAAAATTTCGAGTGCTTTAACCAGTTTGCTGGCCATTCTTTAGGGTGTTATCTTTCAGACGTTTTTATTTTTTCCTTATGCTTTAACTGTAGTTCCATAAAATTTTATCTCGGAATGTGCTGCTGTTATGTTTCTTCCTAGATGTCGGTTCGTGTAATTTAATAAATATTTAGGTAGCCATGTTTGTTTTTATACAGGTTTCGTTAAAAGACAGTCAAAACATGTTTCGTGGAACGACCGAAAGAATACTGCAAAACTTCAATAAAATTCTAATTGTCGGTCGTTTTTAACGAAACATCTTTCAGAGAAAGATTTCTGCCGAAATATATATATATAATATATATATATATATATATATATATATATATATATATACCATTGACGATATGATATCCAATGCTGATCTTCGCGCAAAATGCTACATGATGGAGTTAAGCCTTTCATGTTGCAGCCATAATTTTACTGGTCTGGTCATGTTGCACGAATGAGAAACGAGAGATTACATAAGGTTATTATGTACAGCCTTCTAGCCAGTGTCCCGTGAACTGTGAAACGGCCATGGGCCAGGTATAAAGACAAGCTAATGAGGACATATGTGTCTCACAATAAATATAACGATTTTCCTTGCATAGAAATAACGGGAAATATATTTGTACCAGAGTGGAATCAGAGATTATAAATAAGTCATATTTACCGGCCAACTGACGAAAACCGTAAGCAAGTAAACTTATTATGTCAAGTCACAGGAACTGACCAATATATATATATATTCCAGTGATCGTAATAAAAGTATTCGTTTCGAAATTACTAGCATCGGAAGAAAGCCAAACCGCACAACGTTCGAAACCTCGTAAACATGGCAGTAAAGATAAGGACAATAACCCGAACAATTTAAAGAGTGTAAATACTACCTCATCTCAAATGTATAGACAGATACATAGCACATTAATTTTACAATTACTTGCTTAATTATTACTTTCCTGTAATAACGATATTTCTAGGAGCAAGATGTGGTAAATATTACTGGGAGCCACATGTGAGGTATTTTCGTTGCAATCTGTATTGTCAGTCAGTTAAGTGTCATACGTGATACACGCTTCGGGTGATCATGTCTCGAAAAAGACTTGAATAACTGGGCAGAAGATTATCACGCAGTAGGTTGTCATAGCTTTATTCGGAGACTAGTTGCCAGCCAAGGCTTTAAAACCCAATCTGCCCTGGTATTAAACACATAACTGAAGGGATAAGACGGATTAATACCTTCCCCAAGGGTATTCGTGCGTAAGTAAATACAAGGAGTTCAACCTGGAATTCGAATTCAGCTCCCCGATTTCTCGAATTAGGCCGATATTCACTGCACCACAACGCACATATTTACCCTATATTCGTACTATTATCCACAGATTTTTGTTTTTACATGCAAAATCAACAAAAGTGAATGTAACAGTTCAAAATAAAATATAAATATAAATACGCAATATATAAGAGTAAATAATGATAACACCTTATCCCAGAAATGCAGAGAAAAGGCCTGTATTATAATTATAATTAATTTATCTGATTTGTTTCACGTATTTTTGTTTAATCTCATCTCATCTGTTTTGTAAAGTCCAAGTCATATGAAGCTGGAATAATAAAAGCGAGAGAAACTTAAAAAGCAGTTAAAAAAAATCAATCCTCCTCATAAAAAATAAAATTATTTATAAATTTTGTGGCATTGAATACCAATTATATATATATATATATATATATATATATATATAACCATCGAAATATATAACTATCATGCACACCACGAGAGCCAAAAATTATAGTCAAAGAACAGTCAGTTCATAATATTTACTCGACATAGCATAGGGTATGAAATTCCGAATTGTCCTATAGACCTAAGATATATATATATATATATATATATATATATATATATATGGTAAATAAGTATATATTACCTGAATATTGTTTAAATGGATGAAACTTAAAGACGTAAGTGAAACATGGGATAATATATATATATATATATATATATATATATATATATATAAGCATGCATGTATGTATGCATGTATCTGCATGCCAATATTTTTATTATAAGTTTAGAATAAAAATGTGGTTTTTATTATCAAATCATTACTTAATAAAATTAATCACAACAAACAGTGGATTGCCAACACATTAGATTGTAGTACTTCTTAGATAATATATATGTATCGATATATGTAATAGTATACTCAGTTATAATTTTTATTTAACCCTACGTACCTGTGTATGTATGACGCGCGTGCCCTCGTACGTGTTTGCGTTTATGGTCATACTACGTCAAATCTGAGATTTGTTTGTATTTCAACCATACTATTTTTTCTGTTCTCAATATTTGTTCTTGGACTGCACCACATAATTTAGTTCAGGCATGCGCAAACCATTTTCTTGGGTGTGTGCCATCTGATCTTTGGCTCATCACCGGACGGACATCACTACTAAAAAGATTTACGGTAATTCTTCGCAGTAGTTACCTCAACTATTTTCACTATAGAAGTTCATATACACAATTCGTAGAAATAGTGCAAAAATTGATTTTTATCCTTTGAAGAAACATTTTTCTATGTTTAAAAAATTGAAGTGTTCGTATCAAATCTCGCTGTGTCTGATTTATTTATAATTTATTCAATTGAAAAAGCAATCTTCTTTAGAGAAAAATTATGATAAAGTTTTCTTATTTCAAAAGCAGATATTTACACGTATGATATTCCTTTGTAAAAATCACCAATGATTTTAAATCCTGATACCGGTATTTTTACCAACAGTTTACAACATTCAAGAAAAGTTTACTTATTTATTGTTTATATCGTAGTGAAATAGATATCGACTCAGATTGAAAAATAGGAGAAACAAAATCAAATTTCAGTTGAATTCCTTGCATTCTCTTATGCACAAATACCTCTGGAAAAGGTATTAATTAATATGTTCCCCCTCATCAGTCGAACGCAGAAAAAAATGGCAACCTACTGCGGGAAAATGTTCTTCTTAGTCACTCATGGATTTTTTTTTTTTTAATCATATCACCCCGAGCAAGGCGGTAACGTCACTGATGTGCAGGGGGTTACGTTAAAATGAAAAGATTGGAAAAGAGAAAACCGGAAACCACATCATAAACAGGGAACAAGTGATGAGCCTCTTCACCTGTTCAATAGACGTGGGTGGAGTGCGAACCGGGCGATAGTTTAGGCGATCTAGTCCAATTATTTCAAGATTTTTTTTTTAATCATATCACTCCGAGAAAGGCGGTAACGTCACTCATGTGCAGGGGGCTACGTGCGAGTGAAAAGTTTGGGAAAGAGAAAGCCGGAAACCACATCCTAAACAGGGAACAAGGAATGAGCCATTTCACCTGTTCAATAGACGAGGGTGGAGTGTGAACCGGGTGATAGTTTAGTCTATCTACTCCAATTCAAAAAAAAAGAGAAAAGAGTGAAAAGGTTGGAAGAGAGAAAGCCGGAAACCACATTCTAAACAGGGAACAAGGGATGAGCCTCTTCAGCTGTTCAATAGACGAGGGTGGAGTGTGACCCGGGCGATAGTTTTGTCTATCTAATCCAATTGAAAAAAAATAAAGAAATGAGTGAAAAGGTTGGAAGAGAGAAAGCCGGAAACCACATCCTAAACAGGGAACGAGGGATGAGCCACTTCACCTGTTCAATAGACGAGGGTGGAGTGTGAACCGGGCGACAGTTTAGTCTTATGATCTCCCAAGCGTGTATCATGTGTGGCACAAGTGACTAATGTGGTAATGTATGTGAATGAACAAATTAGAACGAAACGAAACGATTTTTAAGAGACTTTGTTGCCCTTATGATATTAAGCGTGTAATTAAAAAAGATAAAACGGGTCTTATGCAGCATACGGACCGTAGTTTTCCCATCCATTTCAGCTTCATTCCATTTCTATCCAGTTGATTTTGTTTTAGTTTTTATCACTTGGTGACATTATCCTTATGTTTAGTCCTTCACTATAACTTTATGCTTCTGAATAATTTTATTCCTGCCAAACAGACACACTCTTTTTCTCTCATACTGATCACCATCTCTTATACTTTATTTCTCTCTCTCGTCTATATATCCCTTCTAATCACCTTTATCTCCTCCAATATTTCTCTGCTGATTTAAACTACGAAGGCATCACCTGAAGCAGGAATGTAATTAATCTGATTTCTTCTTCTTCTCCTTGTGCCATGTCCCTTCAAGACGTAGGCGATCATAACTCTCCACAATGCCCTTTACTTTGTGGCTCTTAATAAGTTTTGCCTTTTTGTTATCTCCCTGTAATATCACTCCGATACCCATTCACTCAAGTTCCCTAATTATATTATGTTTTTCCTTTGTTCCTTTTGCATTTAGTATATCCTGTCAGTTTTAAATTTTCTAAACCTTCCTTCTTCATTATGTGCCACTGACATTTCAACTGTCTCTTCCTAATGCTAAATATATAATTTCCATTTTAATTCTATTTCCTCTAAAACTTTGATGTTGCGGACATATTAATTCCAAGGTATCCTCGGTATTCTTCTGTAAAAACACATTTCTGTTGCTTCTCGCCTCATTTACATCTTTGAAGAGATTGTCCAGCATTCACTGCCATACAGGAGGACAGATGTCACATAAAAATTATGTATTCGTTTTTCTAAGATTTTCTGTTGAGAAATGTTGTCGTGTCTGTAAGGGCCTCGGTTATCACTGTCAAATTGGCCTTGTGCCAAACACAACCGAAGTCCCCCACAATTTTATAATATCAGAAGCTTGATGAAGGTTGGATGTTGTAATGTGAAAGAATAAAATATTTCGTTTTGTATGTTAAATTAAAATTTTTTCAACTAAACAAAACAACAAAGTTGTAAGACGAAAATGTTCAAATCGAAATGTATGTAGTTAATTACTTTGTAAATGTTATATGGTCAAAGAGAAAATGAACGTAGTTAAATGTTTCAGAGAAATAAATGTTATATGGTCAAAGGGAAAATGAACGTAGTTAAATGTTTCAGAGAAATAAATGTTATATGGTCAAAGAGAAAATGAACGTAGTTAAATGTTCCAGAGAAATAGTAGTAAGGAGTTATGTTTATCAAGATTTCATAATTGTAACTTGTGTGTATGCAAAGATTAACAGAATAGTAATAAAGTCTATGTTTCCTTCCTTTTTATCGCCTGCGAGACATTGAAAAGTAAAGCAATAAAGGAAATTGTACTTATCGGATTTTATTTTTTAGGAGTCACTTGAAGTATCTTGTTTCTTTGACAGTGTGTGATTGAAGACGAAGAAAGAAAAATTGGAAAGAGAGGAAGAAAGAATGCATTTCCACGTAACATGACAGTGTCGGCGTCTTGAAATTTATTTTGTTACATTATAGCGTGTCGTCTCTATGCTGCTCCCATTTGACTGACTTTGGCCGGTCAAGGGACGTTAAATACTGAAATCTCGTTATGTGACTGAATCGAAAGAGCATACCCATTTTTTTTAGGTGTTAAGGAAAACTAACCGGGGTCATAGATCAACTTGGTATTTCCTATCCAATCAGAATACAGAATCTGAATTTTTACACCGACTTGTAAGATTTACCGTGGTCTGGTTTTTTTAAAAATGATTTCAGTTGTTTGATTTATGTTTGCGGGCCTGCAATTTTACTTTTTGCGTTTTAGTTAATTGTTGGATGATATAAGATTTGTATCCTATGCATCAATGGTCAGCTACCTAGAGGTGTTGCCTCAAAACATCACTGAAAAGAAGCTCATGACAAACCTCTCCACTATTAAGCTCGAGAAATATGGTATTTACGAAACAGAATATGAAAACTAATGACGTGAAAATGGTTTTATGTCTATTGGGATTAACTACTCGCACGGTACGGAGCGACATGTTCAACGTTTCTCTATACACCTTTTGGGATTATTCTTTTCATTCATCACTTAAAAATAAAAAAGAAAGACTCAAATCTTTTCAGTTAGTTCTGTTTATATTTGCATTAAGGTTTTCGTCAAACGCACTATAGCATTTACATTTCAAGAAAAGAATAGTATCGGCTGCAGTTCAGGGGACAAAGGCTATCATATTTCATAGGGCTTCTCTGTCTTGAGTCCTTGATAAACCTAAAAAAAAACAAGGTAATAAAAAGTAGAGATTTGTTGTTTTTTCAGATTTAATGGGGCTTCTTTGAACTAATTTGAAACAACTAGTTAGATTGGGTCATTTAACTTCGAAGTCTCATCTTTATGTACCCCCATTTAAGATTTGACACCTCTTTATATACATATATATAAATACTATCCTAAGTCTATGGCACGACTCGTAGTTTCATGCGCTATGCAATTATCAGGTGCATATTTCAAACTTATCGTTTAATAGAATTTAATTCTAGTTCAGTCGATGTTCATGGGAATTAAATCTTAAGTTATTGATTTTTAATAGTATGATTAAAATTTAAATATTCTACGGTTACAAGGGATTAGAAATTTTTTAAAAATTTAAAATTAAATAAAAATAATAAAATGCAGAAATCAAAGGAGCAAAAACATGAGTCTTAAAACTGTAAATATTTAAATATTAGACGTACTTAAAATGTGAGGAAAGTTAAAATCTTAAAATTTTAAATAAAAATAAAATGACATAAAATTAAATTTAAATTAAAAGAAAAATGAAGAGGTTAAACTTAGAATTAAGAATTTAAAATGTACTGATCAAAAATAAAAGGGTTTAATTCATAATTGCTAAAATTAATGTTGCGGACGAAAGAAAGAAAGAAAGAGGCCAATGTAAATAGGGTTGTATATCAATCTGGGTCTAAGAATTTAAGCAAGTACCTTTTCTCAGAGAGCATGTGGACATTAAAACACTTTTGTATTACGCAAACGTGAATTTTTTATATGGTTTTAAGATAAGTTTTTTGGGGGTTTTTTAAGGCAAAAATTTCATTTATCTGCTTTTCCATTGTAAAGTTGGGACGTAGCTACAATTTTCCAGTTAATAATTGGGTTCTTACTATTGTTTTAAATTACAAATAATGTATGGATGAAGTAGTACTTTTGCTGTATTTACTGTTGTTCAAAGACAATATGTGGTTGTTAAATCTTATTTTCTACATGTTAGAAGTGCTTTCAAAATAGAATTTAACATAATTATCTTCTAAATGAATTCTAGCTCTAAGAACAATACTTTTAGACATACAATTACCATTCAATGTACAGATTTTATATTTTTGGCAGTTCAAATTATTTTTAAAGGGGTTCTTTTTGCTTGGTGACGGATGTTGTTTATGTGGAATAAATATTTACTCGATATTATAGCATTATGTTGTGAAATATTTACCATTTTAACGCAACTATAACCAACTTTGACATTGTTTTTGTTAAAGATTTTTTCGTGTGGGTGAATGGTAGAAATGTATGTGAATTAAGGAATAATTTACCAATGTTAGGTTGGATGTTACCCCTGAAGGGTAAGTTAAACCAAATAATGTTGTGTTTACGTGATTCTGCTTATTTTAGCCCACCTTGTTTTTAACTGAATATTCTAAACTAGTGCTGAGTTTACTTTTTTAAAGCATGACTGTATTTAAATCTTTCAAATTCTACTCGCCCAGGAGCTTTTTATGGAATAAAGCCGGCTTCGAACACGTTTAATATTTATGACGACACAAAACTATTTTGAGATGAAATAGTTATAAAATATACAGCGTACACTTGGAAAATTCATCGACATTTCCTTCGTATTAATTTTGTAAGCCGGAAGTTCCATTTGAACAACTTTTTCCCAAGCCGATACCTTATGGAACAGACTTTCAATCGATGTTTAACTAATAAATAGAATTTTAAGCTCTTTGAGTCAAGTGTCAACCATTGTTAGTCCTACATATGCTCAAACTCTGTATCCATTTTCGCTTATTATGTTCATTCAACGACTTAATTCAGTAACTTTTACCTTGAATGCTAATTTGGTATTGTAATCCGTGAAGATTTATTAAAAAAATAAAATGTGGACAATTGTCTTATACTAATCATTCATGCAGTGCCTACTTTGACAAACAAGCAAACTGTGATCCCGATTGTAAGTCTGGAAATACTTCAGCCTGGAAATCGATTAATAACACATTGATAGCTTTCCTGTGCTCTGCATATGCACGTAACTATCTCTGTCTTAGTAACACTTAGAACGCATTTGTAAAATTCGATTCATCTTAAGTGTATAAAATGCCTGTGGAATTTCTTTATTTGTATTTCCCTAGAAAATGATAATACCATAAAGCCACTTACTTTGGTACACTTATATTGCAGAGGATGTGAGGAAATAGGAAATTGCTGGTAATGGATTTGGCAAAAAAAAAAAAATGAAACTCATGTTGACGTCTTTGCTATTTGCTACAATTTACTTGAATATTGAATGATGTCTCCATTGACTTGTTCAGTCTTTTAGACAGAAAATCGAAGACGGGGATAGCCATATTTGAAAATAATTCATCGGGGAGAATCCAATATCTTAACTCATTTGGTTGTTCATTTCAGATGAAATTTCACATCGAGAACTTTTGTTATGTACAGACAGCTACATCTATCTATCTATCTATCTATCTATCTATCTATCTATCTATCTATCTATCTATCTATCTATCTCTGTCTCAATGTATCTATGTTCATATCTAACTATATCGATCTGGTCATATTATTTACTTATCTCTGTTTATTTTTTTTACAAACTTTCTATCTCATTATGATCTATCAAGAATCCTCATCAGCAGTTAGACATTTTCCTTATGTAATTTCATGGATAATTGGTAAAGCTTCTACAGGCACCTCTGACTACTATAGGGACATCATTGTTTCATGTCATATTGTATCAATACTACGTAACGTTTATGAATGGTGCTGATATATCCAGTTTGTGGAGGATATGAACAATAAATAAAGTATAATGTCGAATATTGTCAAACAGATGACTGTGTGTATATCTATATATATGAATTTGATTCTCGTCATATGTAGTTTTTTTTTTATTGAGACATTCGTATCTAATGTATTTATTTACCTATTTTTGAAATATATTTATCAAGGGATACATAGGATAATATTGTATTCATAAATATTACCAGTTTCATACTAGAATATGGTCTTCTTTCTCCTCGTTTTCTTCTTCTTCTTCCTCTTCTACTACGAATACTACTATCTCTGTTCCTCCTCCACTTCTTCTTCCTCCTATTTCTTCTGTTTCTTCTTCTGCCATATCCTTCTACTTCTTCCTCATTAATTCCACATCCCCTCCTCCTCTTCTTCCTCCAACAGCCTTTTTCTCCTCTTCTCCTTCTACGTCATCTTCTTTTAGCTCTTATTCTCCTCCTTTTTCTTCTACTTTCTTCTCTTCCTTCTTCCTCCTTGATTTCAGCACTTCTTTCTCCTAAAGTTTTATATCCGTCTTCTTCTCTTACGTCTTATTTCTTCCTGCTCTTATTCTCCTCTACCTATTTTTCTTTTTCCTCCTCCTTCTCTTCCGCTACCCTTTCTTCTTTTTATTTTTCTACCTTTTATTCTTATTCTACTCGTAATTTTTCGTAATTTTTATTTTATTTGCTTTGTCACTTGATGAAGTGAACGATATATATATATATATATATATATATATATATATATATATATATCCCTCTCTTCGGCGAATCGTTTACAAAATTTGTTTATGTAGATTTCTTGCTGTATAAGGTATTTTTTGCTGCAACACGAGGAATTCATTACTTTTTCAGCAACTTTATTGACGGAAGGAATATATGAGTTCTTTTATGGGGTGGGGGAGATTCTGGAGCGGGATTTAAAACCATTTTCGTAGGTTTCTGGTAGTATTATATAAATTCTGAACACTTTTATTCTGATTACCTTAAGAGAGCTTCTTATGTGTTCATTGTAATCAACCTGTTTTTATTTTCTCATTATCCCCTGTAAAATTTTTTCTGTCATTGTTAAAGAGAGTATTTTAATGTCTTTATCTTGACAATATTTTCAAATTTTTTTATTTGCAGACAATCACCGTTAAACCTTTCCACAATCCATAGTGCTGAGTTAATATTTTTCAATACGAGATGTTTTTAGCAAACATCATATTACGGTCCATAACCATTTTTATGTATCTTAAATTGCAAAATAAATATTCATTTACCATATTATTTGGTATATTTATTTTAAAATTCGATTATATAAATATCGAGTTATATGACGGAACGGAAAAGAGTGTAACTATTTCATAGGAAAGAAATTAAAATTTTGTAATCATTGTAAATATAGCCAAATAATTTTAGTTGTATCTGTTGGTTAATACCAATTATATTGTAAAATCATTTACTTTCATAGTAAAATCTGACCTAATGCATATATCACCATTTTGAAATTGAGCTTCGTTATCCGTCGGCATCAAACATTCAACCAATATTAGAATATAAATCTTCCATTAGTTATTGCGTCTACTTAGGAAAAAAATCCACACCCACATAAAGACTACACACACACACACACACACACACACACACATATATATATATATATATATATATATATATATATATATATATGTTTATGTATTTTAATAAGCTTGCTATTTCCCAATTCCAGGACGATCGTAAGAAATGTCGGAGATCGTCAGACTTCTTTGTCTGTACTTAAGATATTTAATTTATAATATCAATAGCAGACGTTTTCTAATGGAACATTAATAAATATATGGCTTACAATGGATTGACAGGCGAAATCTATCTGTCCTACCATGTATTTAACTTGTTTATTATACGTTGGGCGTGTTTATATTTGTTATTCTTTGAAGAATACTTCTTCACTCATTCTGTAGACCCCCACATTATGAATCTATAATTATTTTACTCTCTATTTTTGTCATGGCCCACTTTTAATGAGATTGAAAAAAGTTCAGCAAAAACTTTGATTACTATAACTTTGTGCGAAATGCTGTTTTTATTTGTTTAATCCCAAGCCAGGTGGAAATGCCTCTAGTGCGCTGGAGTTTACAGTGAGTAAAAAACAGGGTTCAAGGGATGTCGAAGAAAGAATAGAAAATGGATAGGATTAATGAAAATAGAAGATGACAATGAACGTTGCATTGAAAATTTGGGGATTCTAGGTATTAGAGAAACAAGTAAATAGAAGAGATTTCCATTGTCAGGAAGTGTGAGAAAAGATATTACTAGAGTAGAAGAGGCGGTTAAATTTAAATATTTCAGTGGTAAGAGAATGGAACGTAAATGCCAGTCTAGTAGCAAGTTTAAATTTATGTATTTGGGGCACCAGGAAGAAAATCACATAAGAGTAATTATCATGAAGATGATTGTAAGAAACAAAAGAGGAGCTTTTAAGTTCGCTGAGAAAGCTTCTGAAGACATGATCCCAAGTCAGGTTCAATTACCTTGCAGATAATTCTTTTGATTCTGTCATGAACCTCGAGGTGAAAAGCAGGAGCACCCCACCAGATATGGCTACAGTATTCAATGCACGGACTAAGGGTAGATTTATAAATGTGCAATATGTATTGTGGTGAGAAAAACTTTCTGGCCAGACGGTGTGACACATATCTCATAGTCATGATGCATATATAGATTCACTTCAAATCGATTGAGAAAACAACACAAATATAAAAAAAGATAAAATAAAAATACCAGAATTTCTTTTTCCTAATATCTCAATCTATGATAAAGCTTTAACAAATGCTAAATATTTATATACGATTTTATCTTTCTCTCATATATATAGTTAGTAGTGATAGAGTGGGGGAAGGTGGAGCTTAGCCAAATTAAAAAAAAAACCTTATTGTGACTACTAACTCAAGTGTCAAGCCACATGCATCCCACTATCAAAGAAGAAATTACTACTAAAATTCCGCTAGCTTAACCCTATAAAACCCGATAATATCTACCCCTATATCTAACATCTGGAATTTTTCTCATTCTCTGTTTATAAGCTGTTGAAAATGCATGTTTTAAAATCACATGTTCAAAATGGCTATTTCGCTGCTAAGTTTTATCTGAATTTACAGATAAATAAATAAATATCTGCTCTGTAAGTTAGTTTACATCGTGCTTTTTATTTTAACGAGGATACGAGGATCCTCCTGGATTATTTACCAACCTTATCCCGGATTATCTACCAATCCTATCCTGGATTGTACCGATATATATATATATATATATATATATATATATATATATAGCAGGAAATGTGTTACCGGTTATACCAGTAGACGGTTATTTGAAATTGTGTGCAATGTACAATCAAAAGTATTCCTCTTGAAACGAACCTCTAATCAGTGGTTAACTGGAGCAGAAAATTACTTGTGAATTGTAATGCATCCAGAACAAAACTACTCACCTTTACCGAAATTGAAACAATTTTCTGTCAGCCATCAGCATAGCTGATGATAGTTTCTTGTGAGCAACAGACTGAGCTTCTTTGGCCTCAATTTTTCAAGATAAACGAACACAACGAATCTATAACTGTGTCTGCTGCTAAGAAATTTGGGCCATTTCGCCGGGGCAGAAGGTTTTTTCATCAGAATCCATCTTACACATTTAGAAGTCTACAATTTGTCTGTTTACTGACATCTGTTGCCATATCTGATCGGGTGCACCTGCTATTCATCTCGAGGTTCTCGATAAAATCCAAAGAATGACCTGCAGTGGCATTTCGACTTCGGTCATTATCTCAGCAACATGAAGTGGGTTCCCTATGTCTTTTCTAGTAATATTTTCAAGGCAACTGATGAGCTTTTCTCCCTGTTGCCCTAACCACATACATTTAAGTGCGCTACTTTCTTGGCATTTATGTCCCACACTTTTACCGTAGAAATATATATTCTGCCCGGTTATATAGGTGACTAAATCATAATAAACGTTATTTGTTAATAACTAAATAATAGTAAATGTTATGTACTTCCCGTTTTTTTTTTTTTTTGGTTTCTTCGTAGATTTTCTATTTCTGCGTCATCTTATACTGATGGCTTTCAGGAAACTCACTTTACAATATTCATTCCCATATCTCCAGTCATTTAAACTAAGCGTCATTCCTAGAATCTTCCAAAAGTCTCGAGAACTTATATATCAAAAGTTTTCCCTGTTTTCTTTGATCTACCGTGCCTCTAAACAGAGAGTGGACAAGTGAACATTTCAGAGATATCAGTCGAATTATTTAGTAACCGGTCTATCTGGACGAAGGATTGGTCGCGAAGCCGATTATTCGATCCTGACTAGGCGAGTGTGGTAGGACTACTATGAAGAGAGACATTGCATTCATTTTCCACATTACTCTCTGAAGTAATTACCTAAGCTATCAACGTCACAATCGTTGTTGCCACTACCACTTCAAAAATAATTCTGACTATAAGATGTAGAAATATATTCTGCGAATGATTCTGAAATTGAAGAAAGAATAAAACAAAAATTATTTGTAATAGTTCCAGTCGATTTTTTAATTCAATTTGGAGTTTCACGTGATATATAACAAAAGAATATATATTTTCCAAACTGTTACCATCTTTTGAGAAAACGAATTCAAAGATTAATTATTAGTTCTAAATCGTAGCATTAGAATTTTTTTCCGGTGATTTGAGAAAACTTTATATCAGAACCCCATAAAATACATAATTTAATGAAATTTTATAAAATGTATACATTTTTTGAGGAAACGAATTCAAAGATTAGTTATAGGTTCTAAATCGTAGCGTTGGAATTTTATTCCGGTAATCAGTGAAAAACTTACTGCAGAAGCCCGTAAAATGTATAATTTACTAAAATTTTATAAAATGTTTATAAACAATGGACTTATAAATTATTAATAAATCATTGTGACATCAAATATGACTTTCGTTTATAACAGAGAGAAATGTACTGAAAATGTAGTTATATTTTGATGCAAATTTTATACGCTGCTGTCGTGACTGAGTGATTGTTCTTATCTATTTATTTATTTAATCATTTCGCCCCGAGCAAGGCAGGACTGCCACTAGTGTACAAGGGGTTACAGTAAGAGAAGGAAAAAAATAACAAGGTACAATATGTGTTGAAGAAAAATAAAAGATGAATGTAATTCAATGTGATAAAGATTGTTTTACAGTTTATCAATCTTTTTACATGCTATTTAAATCCAGAAACGTTTTTTCGATTGTAAGATCTTTGAAGGCAATAAGGATTTATTAATGCAAGTATTGCTGACTTCAAAACAACTGGAAGAGAAGACATGGATTCATATCTTTCCCAAGTTATTTGCATGTCATTTAATCCAACAAACATGACTGCACCGTTATGTTTCCTGTTTTCAATTACACCACTCGCGTTTTAACGCTTACAGCACCTGGTATTTTTAAGAGTTCACCTATCTAGGTACTGACTAGAATCGAGGTTACTTAAACACGATATGAACATAAACCTTAGTTTTATGTTAGTCTTGGGCTTATATTTGTTATTTACCCTGAGTGGTAGCACCTGTTAGGGTCCCAGCTATGTGCAAATAGTTACCCCGCCACCCAAACTGGGGTCAAATCACTATTGAAGTATAAAAATACACCTTTTATAAATATTCATAAAATAGACTTTTATAGAAAAACAGATTTTGAAGGAAAAATATTACCTAAATACATTTTTGAAGAAAAGATTATTACCTAAATACATTTTTGAAGAAAAGATTATTACCTAAATACATTTTTGAAGTAAAGATTATTACCTAAATACATTTTTGAAGTAAAGATTATTACCTAAATACATTTTTGAAGTAAAGATTATTACCTAAATACATTTTTGAAGAAAAGATTATTACCTAAATACATTTTTGAAGAAAAGATTATTACCTAAATACATTTTTGAAGAAAAGATTATTACCTAAATACATTTTTGAAGAAAAGATTATTACCTAAATACATTTTTGAAGAAAAGATTATTACCTAAATACATTTTTGAAGAAAAGATTATTACCTAAATACATTTTTGAAGAAAAGATTATTACCTAAATACATTTTTGAAGAAAAGATTATTACCTAAATACATTTTTGAAGAAAAGATTATTACCTAAATACATTTTTGAAGAAAAGATTATTACCTAAATACATTTTTGAAGAAAAGATTATTACCTAAATACATTTTTGAAGAAAAGATTATTACCTAAATACATTTTTGAAGAAAAGATTATTACCTAAATACATTTTTGAAGAAAAGATTATTACCTAAATACATTTTTGAAGAAAAGATTATTACCTAAATACATTTTTGAAGAAAAGATTATTACCTAAATATATTTTTGAAAGGAAGAAAATTCTCAGCAGAACATTTCTGAATACAAAAGTAGAAAACATTTTCGGTTTAAAATAAAAAGAATAAAAACAAATTTTCATTAAAATCTGACTAAATGAACCTTGTCACTATAACCAAACATTAAGAGAATACATTAGAACCTCACATTTTTGGCATTAAATAACCCACAGAGATTGATATGCCGTTAAACCAAATTAAAAAGTCAAAAAACATTTGTTATTTAAAATAGTTTTATTCAAACAATTTTAAAATGTTTTTGTTGTCTCAAAAATGTTGATTTACCTTATTTTACCATGTTAAAATTTAATTTTTAATTGAACATTTCCAACAATTTTGACGATTAAAGTACCTATATCAGATAATAAATATCATAAATAGTATTATTCCTAATTTGAATGTTTTTGAAGACCAATAGGAATGACGAATTTAACATTGCACAAGACGAGATGCAAGAAGTATTGCCTACTGTTTATTTCCATGGAAGCGACAACAGATACTTGTAGCAAAATAACCACCTTTATAGACGTAGTTTTTCAGTTATTGTCACAAGCATTGAATTTTCTGTATCGCCAGTGTAAACCAAGCGTCTGCATTCAGCGCTTGACACATTCAGCCGCCGCTAGAGGTGAAATGCATATCTTACCACCTAACTTTGCTCATGTCAGATCTTTAGTCTGCACAGTTTCAGCAAGCGTCGATTACTACCAATGCATTTACGTAAGGGTTCGATAACATTTCTCTGTAGAATTCTTTACGTCAGACAGCATTTTTTCAGACTGCAATTTATCTCAAATCACAGAATTCAATATGGCTTATTGAAGGGGTTATTTTCATATCTTATATCATACTAATTACTGTATTGTTGATTAACGAATAGAATGGCTGCCATTACATTCGGTGTCACCTACGTATATTTAAAATTGATTTAATGTCTGGCATTAAAAAGAAATAAAAAAAATTGTTCATTACTATTTTAAACCTATATTTATTTACAAGATTATATTGTTAGGTGATATTAAACAAAATGTTCTTGTTAGAGATCAGCAAGGATGAATAAATCTTATTTTTTTTATATACAAAAAAGATCGAAACGAATACAGTAAAGAATGGAAGAAAGATGTTTGTTTAGTGGCATATAGATAATTTAATGGATAATTTAATGCCAAATTTCAATTGATAAGTTATAGGTGGTAATTTATGTTAAATGTACCACTAGTTTTTTTTTTAGTTTTTTTTTTATTTGTTTTTAACAAAAATATATTGCCGGTATTTTTTTTTTTTTCAAAAATATTTTGCTGTTAATTTTTACTATGAAAATGCATTGCTGGTATTTTCTTCATAAAAATGTATTTTTTCATCTTTCATAATGTTTGACCCCAGTTGAAGGATTAAGGAGTTGCTAAAAGGGGCTATCTCTCTATGCCAGGTTGGACAGAAAAGAACAGAAATCTAGAGGTGGTCCTAAGTTAGTTAAAGCCTCCAACCTCACGATCAGAGGCCAAGCTGTAATTTATTCTCATATCCAGTGTTTTTTAAGAATTAAGTGTTAGTCATTTTTCCAGAATGTAAATAGTAAAACAAAAACGATATACAGAGTGTTACTTCTGTTTAGAGGCATTTCACCCTGTTAATTTAATGCTGAAATCTAAATATTTTGTTGGCAATTGTATTTTATTTTTGAAGATGATCATGGTTTTAATGTTACACGTTTTAATAATTAACCCATTGCTGAAGAGAACTAGTGGGTTCATACCTTTCTCAAGAGTGTGCGTAGGTATATATAAGGAACGCAAATGCAATTGAAACTCAACTCTTTAGTTAATTATTTTGAGCCATTAACCATTACACCAACCGCAACTCCAAGCTTACAACTGGTATTCCCAAGCCGTCACCCATCTAGATACTGACCAGGTCCGACGTTGTTTAACTTTAGTGATCGTACAGAAACTTTAGTTTCAATGCGATATCAAACTGAACAACTTTGTGAAAAACTATTAAATGCTATTAATATTTTATTTCACTTCTCAGGAAAACGTTACACACTGGCTGTCAAAGTTGAGAAGAGTTCGGGAAATATGAATAAAGCCACTTGTCTATTGGTCACTGTGAATTGAGGTCATCTTGCTTAACCGCCAAGCTACAATGCATGCATAAACCTATTAGTGACGTCAGCCATCCAATTAGGCCCTTATCAAAGTGATTTGGAGAGTTGTCAGAATACTTTAGGCGTCGGCGGTAACGAAAATTAAATGGCAAAACCGAAGACAATGTTAAGAAAAAGCACTGCACGCAACAAGAATTTCGTGAAACTTTATATAGAAATTCTCTAGTTTGGTTTGGTTTTGAAGAATTAAGGACTCCATGAATGTCTTCCTAGATTAAGCACGATGTTGGTTTGTCTTTGTATTGCACTTAGACACGCACAGGACGTCTGCTGTAAGTCAAGGGCTATAAAACTCTTTTACACAGCATTCACGGATTCAATTTGTTTCTCACTGAGCACACACACACTTGCATATATATATGTGCAAGTATAAGGTAGGTATGAGTGGAATAGTATTCCGTATCCAAAGAAACACTATTCTTTAAAAAAAAGTGCTCAATACAAAGTAGAGCGAATAATATTTATTTAGAATTTATAGCATAAATAACTTATAATACAACTACAAAGTAGCCTGGCTCCATTTGTAGTGATATTGTAACATATTTATGTACTAATTTATATATATATATATATATATATATATATATATATATATATATATATGGGATCTGAATCTATATTCACCATTCTCGTGAATTTTAATGCTACCAAAACGATGATGCTTTCTATTAACTATCACAGAGAATCGGTCCTATCCCCCATTAGCATGACTAGTCTCCCTGAAAGTAAAACACTGTGCCTGCTCGGGTTAACTCTCACAACAGACCTCAAGTAGAATGACTATATAGAATCCATAGCTAAATCCGCTACTACGAAGTTCGATTCTCTGTGTTGGGCCCGAAAGTTTTTTCCGTCTGAAACAATCCTGCACATATATAAATATACCATCCGTCCGTGCATTGGATACTGCTGCAATATCTGGTCGCGTGCTCCTGCTGTCCACCTAGAGGTGCTTGACACAATCTAACGGAGAATCTGTAATGTGATAAACCTCAACTTGGCTGCTCAGATACAGTCACTTTCTCACCGGCTCAGTGTGGCTTCCCTGTATCTATTCTACAAATACTGTCTCTGCTTCTGCTCTGACGATTTTACCTCACTGGTGCCCCTTATATATAAATTTACTTGAACAACAATTTTACTGTGAAGCCAATAAGATGTAAACGCCAATTCTACTCTACTAACTTTTCTCGCACTTCAGACCTGTGAAATTCCTTACCGTTTATTTGCTTCCACGACAACTACAATCTCCAAGAATTTCAATGTGAAGTCAACAGTAACCTCCGATCTCACTAAATTGCATCCTCACTCTCATGCTTCTTTCTCGGTCTACTCCACTCTCATCTGTATTCTCATCCTTCTCTTACCGACTTCTTGACACTTTTTATAATCTGTCACTTTTTCTCAGAACTTTCGTCCTATGTAACCCCCTGCAAAACAGTGGCTGTAAAATGCCTTATTTCGGAGATACAAATATAAAAATGATAATAAGTATCTGAAGTCGTTTTATAATTGATACAAAGAAATCATTATTAAGTGAATTAAATATTTTGGATGCTTGTTTTCAAGGGAAGCAGACATGGTAGGTTAATATTTTGTCGAGACATAAACTACATCTCTTTGATTTATTTTGATTTTACATACGATCAAATTCTACTTCTACGTGTCATATCACTTCTAAACTAGGGCGACAATGACGCTCCACGACTTCCTACCGTTTTTAATTTTTGTCAGTTTTTCTTTTTCATGACACACGCTGATCTCAAATCATTGTTATGTACTTTGGTATCAGATCTCTCATGCATTCCAGTATTACTTGCGTGGATGAAAATCTCAATTTTCTTTTAACTCATTATATGTAATAGAATGTTTAATTATCTCTTGTGGCTTATGGGCATACGTGTCATTTCTGTTTCAATGTTTGGAGAAATTTAACAGTTGCCCAGATATTTCTTATATGAAATTATCAGCATCCTGCTGTAGGACCACAGTCATCTTGTCTCGAAACGTCTTTTCAGCACCGAAGAAATTGTCTTGCAGATTGATAGTATATAGCACTTTCACGTTTTTTTCGAGTAAAGTTACCTGTTTCTTTATGTCCTGCTAAGCTTTTCGAAGGAATCTTTCACTTTTATAAGTAATCTTGCAGTGTTTGTACGATTTTTCTTTCCTCTGTATAGAGACGATCTTCCCGGATGTGTAAATATTCTTACTTGCTTAAGTTATCTATAAGTATACAATTCGTCTATCTTTGAATATTCTTGCCATATATCGTCCGGTGCTCCTGCTTTATATTTAGAAATTATTGATAAAATCCAAAGAATATGAAATATTATTAGTCATGAACTGGTATCTCGGCTTCAGTCCCTATCCCACCGTCTTAATTTAGGCTCCCTGTGTTTTCTTTAACGTTTTCATGTAAAATATGGATGAATTTAAGCGTTGTACTTAATTAGCAGCAAGGATTCAGAAATCCACACAGGAAATGTTTAGATATATGCGAGATTTTTATGCTAACAGTTTTTTTCACACTTCAAGATTATGGAACTCTCTTTCGACTCCATGCTTTCAATTTGTCTTCTGTCGTCTTGATTTATTTTCTATTGTTCTCACCCTTTAATATTGTTTCTCATTTTTATTGTTCTTTCACATTTATTAACCTTTGTGTATTAAAAATGTATAGTTAATAGGTTCGATTTAACAGAACGAAGCACTAATCGTATATGACGATGCTTCTCAAGAAATGAATGAAGTCCTGCTCAAAAGTGTCTTTCTGTATAATTTGTCAGTAAGAAATAATTACTGCTAATGCTCGTTTAGTTAAAGCGATCTATCAGACACAGTAATCTGTGTGAATTAGTACACGGCACATTACATCGTGATTGAATGGGTGTTCATTAAGAATGCTTCCGAGTCAAAGTGTCCTCGTCTATTCTACTCGTCAAGAAGTCGACATGAATTCTCTGGTAGATTTGACACTGGCAAAAGTACAGCCGACACTTCAATAAATTATCAATGTTGACTTCGACAATCCTGAAAATTAAAGCAATATCCTGTAATCTTTTATTGTTTCATCTTTAGCAAAATGATAATGCCACTAAGATGCAAAGGATTACATTTATGAAAACAGAATGGAAAGACATTTGTGAGTAGAAAATAAAAAAGCATTACAGGAAGACAGAAGATTATAATTAAGCTAGCATTAAAGTTTTAAAAATTTTAGCTCGCAGGAAAGCAACAAACTTGAAAACAATTCCAGAGATGAGTAATAGGATAAAAGTAACTAGTAGAATGAAGCATACGATGAGATTTAGGTATTTCAATACGAAAATGAGGCTTTATATATGCCTATTCAATATTAAAATTGAATTCATGCGATCGAGGTTAATATGCTTCACAAATAAATCAAGATAATTGAGTAGCTCAAGTGAATATTTCATCATGATTTAACTACTCTTTTACGTATTCTATGGAACATGAGTTTAGTGCTATAAGTGATACAAGTTTTGGCAAAAAGAATTTCCTGCACAGGTTGCTATTACTTGCTGCGGTAGATTGGTTGTCAACCAAGGCTATAGAAACCTATCTCTTTTGCCATTTAACCCATAGCTGGATGGAGAAGAGATGGATGTATGCCCTTCCTAAGTGTATTTGCGCATAAGAAAATGCAACGAACACAACTGAAATTCGAACTAGGCTTTCCGATTTCTCGTTCCGAGCCGATATCCACTTCACTACGAAGCACATCCAGTAACCATTATTCTGCATATGTATTACGCGATACGTTCATAAATATACACACAACAGTCTTTTTTTTATTTCACGGCTAAGATTTTATTTAACACTATTGATGTATGGTTCGGTTTAACATAAATTTAATATTAGATGTGCATAAAATTTAAAATGCAAATGTTTTCCAAATTGCGTATAGAATATATAGAAATTGCATGATGAAAATGAGTCTTGTTTCTGATAATTATAACCAAAAATTATTGTTCTGACCTAGCATCTCGGATTCAGACACTTACCCCCCCCCCCCCGGCACAATCTATGTTCTTTTTCTATTTTCTTTAAAATATATCATGTCTATTGTTCTGATGAGGTTTCCTCTTTGACACCTCTATTTACAAAATGCAGTACAAGATTGACAGATTGCTTTCATAAATTTAACAATGTATGACTAGTGGAACTCCGTCGTGCTTGACAATTGTTTCAGGATAATCTTATTTTACGGTGTAACCTGTGCCTTTTTCTCTAAATATTTTCATGGAAATTGTTCTGGGAAATTTCATATAGATTTTATATATTTAAGTGCAGTATTAGATTAACGGAAAGATCTCATCATCTTACAATTGAAATAGGTAGAAGTAACCGTATGTTCTCTGCTAAAAGTTTCTTCTCTCTCACTTCTCCTCTGTAGAATTCTTTCCAACTTCTTGCGTTCTAGTCAACCTTGACCTATAAATTGCAAATAGGAAAATAATCGTCATCGTTTATTGCCTTAATTCTTATTCATTTTTTGATCTATCTTCTTGATCATGTTGTCTTTCTTATATTTTTTCATTAAAAGTAAAATGAGTCAGGACCGGAAGTATTAAAGTCTGAAGTGGAATCTGCAATAGCCAAACTGAATAGAAACAAAGCGGCTGGACCAGACAGTATAGTCATAGAGATGCTGATAGCCCTATAAGAGTTTGGTATAGAGAAAATTAAAGAAATAATAAATGAAACTTATAATAGTGGTGTAAGTTCATCTTCATAGCACTACCAAAGAAGCCAGGAGCAAACGAGTGCGAACTCCTCTGAACCAACAGTTTAATGAGCCATTTAACAAAACTGATCGTCCGAATCCTGATGAATAGATCGAGAAGCAAAATCAGACCAGGGATAGGTCAAGAGTGCGGTTTCCTCAAAGACACAGGAACAAGGAATGCCATATTTATGATTAGAATGCTCTCTGAAAGGGCAATACAAATGAAGAAGGACTTATAACTGTGCTTTATTGATTACGCGAAGGCGTTTGACAAAATACTCCACAAAGAATTGATGGAGATACTCGGCAGCTTTGACGTATTTCGGAAAAACTTAAGAGTAATCAAGAATCTATACTGGCAGCAAACAGCTTGTATACGGACAGGTAACGATTTCAGCAGATATACAAATATAGGAAGGGACGGAAGAGAAGGAAGTATCGTTTCACAAGATCTGTTCAAATCGTACAGCGAGATTATTTTGGGAACTCTAGAAGTTATGTCTTGATTTGTCATAGGAGGCCACAATTTAAACAACCTAAGGTATGCAGATGATACAGAAAGCAGACACAGAAAGGAAAGTACAAGACCTCCTACAGAGGGTAGCTGAAGAGAGTGATAAAGGACTACAAATAAACTTCAAGAAAAACGAATGCATAGTTATCAGAAAAAAGAGCAGCCCAATATGCCAAATACAGGTCGGGGATACAAGAATCAAGCAGGTCCAAAAAGTCAAATACCTGGGAAGGGTTATAACAGAAGATGGAAAGTGCGACACAGATCCGAAGGCAAATTGGCATGGCGAAAGAAGCATTCCAGAAGCTGAGTAAAGTATTAAGAAACAGGACAATTTCGCTAGAAACAAAGAAGAGAGTAGTGGATTGCTATATGTTGTGAGTTCATCAATATGGCAGTGAATACTGGACAATATAATCAAAGATGAAGGAAAAACTTGAATCAACTTAAATGTGGTTCTACAGAAGGATGCTGCGAATATAATGGATCGAGCATGTGAGCAATGCTGGTAAACGAAAGGAAATTAACACTGAGCACTAGGAAGAGAGAGCTGAAGTTCCTGGGACATGCAATGAGGAAGAAGGACTTGGAGAACCTGATACTAACAGGCCAGATAGAGGGAAAAAGAGACAGGGGAAAACAACGGATAACATGTTTGAAGGATTTAATGAGGTGGATGATGAAACGAGGTTTGCATGGTGTAACAGGAGGTGTGCTAAAAGCCATCAAGGATAGTGATACGTGGAAAGCTTATGTTCTGATGGGACAGACCACATGGAAAACACATTGTATATTAATAACTTTATTGCTTTGCTTGACATGTAATGTTGTAAATGTGTCAAACATATTATCATCCCTATTATAATAAAGACTGTTGTGTACACACACACACCCATATATATATATACATATATAATATATATGAATATATATGTCATGCTCATTTAGAGAGAGAGAGAGTGAGAGAGGATCGAGGCGGCGTCTTCTCAGCTCATTCTCTTTAATACTAGTTACAAAACTTTATTAAGCGTTATAAATGTTCTTGCCAAGTGTTTTCTTTTAAAAGTGCCTTATTTTATTTTTTGCATAATCACGTCAGAAGTTTTACTAAACGGATTGTGCCAGCATTCAAGACCTAACCACACATCCACACACACACACACACACACACAATATATATCTATATGTGCGTGTGTGTGTGCGCGTACTTACAACTGTATATTGCGACACGGAAATGTCTGTTTCGAGATAGATTCTAAAAGTAACAATTAAAACAAATATAAAAAAGTAGATTTAACCTTAGATCTAAAGAAAAATATACCCCAACCACACAAGAAACATACACTTATCCTTTGTCCATCTTTGTAGTAAAAATTATAAAATATCACAATAATAATATTTTAAAAAACTTCAACAAAATCAATAAAAACAACTGGATAACAGAAAATAACAATTTAGACAAGAAAAAATGTAATTGTAAAAATCTCAGTGACATTCCGTTAGAATTCAGGTTCTTAACGGAACCAATAGTCTATCAATTCAAAATATCTTCAAACGAAAACCAAAATAATATAAAATCAATTATATATGGAGTAGTAAAATCACTCTAAAGCATCTGATATACCAGCACACCTCTTTATTTAATAATAACAAATACAAAATAGAACATCCCTATCGAAATATTATTGGTACCTAAAAAAATCACCCACAATAAAGTGGAAAATTCTAAAAGAAGGTAATATATGTAAGTCCCTAAATGAACCATGTTCATTATGTTTATACCAAAAATTATTTTTATTAAATCACTTAAGAATAAAAATTTATTAAATAAACGCATGGAGATAAATGTCATATGCAGACATTGCAAATTGTTCACATTAGAAAATGTATAAAATCTAAATAAAATAACATGCATATAACCAAAAAGTGATTAAGGTAAATAATTACGGATTTTAAAAATAATAAATTGAAACATGAAATTATTTTTTAAAATAATTTTTTTATAAAAAACTTTACAATAAATACATACACAAACCAAACATTTTTTTCATAAAAATAATCTTTCTTTTTATAAAAAATTAAATAGACTAAAAGTGATAAGTAAATGAAAAATATAGAATTAATTCTGAATGAGAATCTCACATCAAAAGCAATAAAACTGTCGAGAGAAGAGAGGAAAAAACAAAAAATGATAAGATCAGGTTAAAGGTAGGTTAATATGTAGACCGTTAAGGAGGAAAAAGAAACAATGAAAAAGGGTAAGATGAGCGAGAAAAATAAAAAAAATGAAAAAAAGAAAACAAGAGAAAAATTTGGTTACTATGTATTCTTTGGGGCCATATCCCAAAATGAATGTCAACTCTGATTGGCGAAAAGAAACACACTTATAAATTTCATATCTTCCCACATTCATACACATTAAACCAAAGGTTTTTGTCATTTAAATGTAAATCATCTGTACAACCAAAAGCAATATTGAATGATGATGAGAATCCATATCGAAACATAGAAATATCCGTGTCGCAATGTACAATTAATTCATAACTATATAAATATATTAAGCCCTATAATACTCATTATATTGAGCACTGTCCATAATAAAATAAATACCAGGGAATTCAAAATATTAAAATCTTGAGTCCTCTTCACCTGGAATTACATATATATATATATATATTGGCGTTGAAAACAAGACATTTTTTAATATAATAAGCCATGATAAATTTCCAAGGCCTATTAGAGTAAAAAACATTATTGTATTTAACGCCATAATAGCAAATTGTACCGTCATATATATATATATATATATATATATATATATATATATATATATAATTAAAAAAACATTTAAATATTCTACAATTTCGTGGGTAACACGTATTTCACAGCAAAAAGCTGCTCGTCAGACCCAAAAGATTCAGCAGTTCATATTATTCAAATAATTCCGGAAGATAGTTACACACAGACGCTCACGTGCCCGTGTCTAGAATAAAAAATTGTAATGGCAATCTCCAAAAAATTATTCCCTGCTTATTCAAATATGTAAAATACGTACTACCCATGAAATTAAAGACTATGTATTTTTCTAAATTATATTACTCTGTTAAATTAAATAAATAAATTCAACATTGACTTCTTTTGAGTTTGTTTCTATTAAAATTTAACGGACTTATATACCAAGTATTCTACGTTTATATATATATATATATATATATATATATATATATATATATATATATACCTTTTCTTCACGCTCATCGAGGATGATCTGTGAGGAAACAGCTTATAATCCTCTTAAATGTTTTGCCAGGATTTTTGACGGTAGGGGTACATTCGTAAGCATATAAATTCTATTGCAAAGCCAATTCGTTATATTATATCTATCTTCTGATGACAAATCACGGGAACAATATATGTGTAAATATAAGATAAAATCACAAAAATAAATATAGGCAACGTTTCAAATAGAATGTATTCTGTAAACTATTTTTCCGCTGGCGGTAGCCGTCGACAATGCATACGTTCAAAATTCTTTCTTTATTTTATCGCATTGGAATTGTCCCAAATGTTATTAACCAAAAAGGCAATTTATCAGGAGACATCTTAGCAGGCAGCATGGTATGGCGGAAGTAGTTCTATTGCTTTGTTTTATCTTGTTTCAAAATATGAAAGAATTTGTAAAATAAGAAACCTAGATAAAGTTATCGGGTATTAAATTGCCTATGGCCATTTGAAATGGGCTTATCTCTACTATCCAAATTTGTAACGTCGCAAAGTTTTTCACATAGATAAGATATTTTGCAATTATTTCATATCAAACATAACAATAATCCCACTATTCGATTTTCAAATTAGATATTTATAATAAAAGGATATCACGAACCTAAGAAAACGTCATCTATCTTTGTAATAGCAATGTTACGAAACATAGTTCAATATGTGTTGCTATACAATATTTTCGCCATAATATTAGACATTTATAAGGTTAGAATTCGTCCATGCATTTAATATTATTGTCACATTTGATATAATGCTTCTACTATGTATTTAAAGATACCTAATTAAATAAAAAGAAATACCATTAATATTATCGGCCATGACCTGGCATCTTGGTTCTATACATTTTATTACTGATATTAAACGGTTTCCCTGCGTCTTTTCTATAAATATTGTTATAGTAATTGTTCTGATAATCTTTCCTATGAAGTTTATGAAAGAGCAGTACTATATTGGCGACATGTTCTGATCGTTTTACTATTGAAATGTCTCTAAGTTCTATGCCGAAAATTTATTTCCACGCTTGCGGAAATATCTTTCGGCTTCTCGGTTTACGGTTGTTTGTTCTAAAAATTATTAAATGCAATGTCAACCATTATTTAATATTTTCTTACACTTTTATTCTTTTATTGACCTCTCTTCTTAATAGTAATTTTTCTCATATTATCTTACTCTCATTGAACCTTTGCATCTTCGTGTCTTTCTTGCGTTGCTTGGGGTAAAATAATTTTAAAAAAAATTATAACCGTTTACTAATAAGGAAATACTTGTAATTAAATGATCGAACATCCTGTGCGATATTTTGATTAAATTTATAAAGTCTTTCGTTTTAAAACAATGCCCCCACCAAAAAAAATTCCTCAAATCTAAAGAATGTTATTGTACATTCTAATATTTCTGCTTAACGTTTTATTTGTAGTAGTTTGATTTATCAACATATTGATCACCTCATTATTTCCCTTTGATCCACAGGTGGTCTGCTTCATAGGTAATTGAATTAATTGTATCATATAATCAACAGATACTCACACACATCGTCATTTTTTGCATTTTCTTCTTCTATGTACCCTGTCTCTTCAAGACGTAGGCGATCATGGCTTTCCATGTGTCCATATTCCTGGTGGCTTTGAGCACGCCTTCTCCTCTTAGACCGTGCAATCCTCGTTCTGTCATCCACCTGATTAATCCTTCAAATATGTTATCCGTTTCTTTTCCCCTGTCTCTTTTTCCCTCTTTCTGGCCTCTTAGCATCAGGTTTTCCAGGCCCTTCTTTCTCATTGCGTGTCCCAGGAACTTTGGCAGTTTCTTCCTGATGCTCAGTATTAATTTCCTTTCTAAGACCTCATCTTTGCTCACATGCTCAATCCATGATATCCGCAGCATCCTTCTATAGAACCACGTTTCACTTGCTTCAAATGTTTTCTTCATATTTGATGGTATTGGCCAGCATTCACTACGATATTGAAGGATGGACATCACGTAGCAATACAGTACTCTCTTCCTAGTTTCAAGTGAAATTGTCCTGTTTCTTAATATCTTACTCAACTTCTGGAATGCTTCCTTTGCCATGCCATTTCGCCTTCAGATATCTGTGTCGCACTTTCCGTCTTCTGTTATAACGCTTCCCAGGTATACAAAATTAATATTTATACAAGATAAAACTTCTAATCAACTTTATGCTTTGATCCACATATTCGTATACGTGGTATTATTCACACACACACACACACACACACACACACACACACACACACACACACATATATATATATATAGATAGATAGATAGATATCTAAAGGTGATACTGAAGTCAACACCGAGTGGCGACAATTTGTTTCATGTTTATAAGTAATCATCAGTCCATATTCGTTGTGTTGTTGCTCGACTATTTAAATATACAGGTCCATGATGTATTGTGCATAGTCTAGTATTGTTTGATCTAACAATAATCTTGGTGGGTGTTAACGGTTATGTTTGAAATTATTTTACGAGCTGTTGGGTAAAAATAATTGTGAATTGTATTGAAGTTTTTGGGCTATGCCTAGTTTGGTTTGTTAATTCTTTATTTGTTATTGCTTATTTTATACTTGTTATTAGTACAAGATGTAGCTACCATTTTTTGACTTCATGTACGCATTTTTTCTGATATTGAGCACTTTAGCTCATGAATACAGGTTACATATTATATATATATATATATATATAACAAATATAAGCTTGAGGCAAAACGGTTATATATATAAAGAAAGTGAAATAACAGGTAGATCAAAACCCACTTTTCAAGCTTTTACTTGTATAAAGAGTGCTCGATACAAAGTAAATGACTCACAGAGTATTTATTTGGTTTTCCTAATTACAATATATTTTATTATGCCATAACTATTTGATTCAAATCTTACCTACACATTGTAGCTCCTTTACTCATCAGGTGGAATAAAATCTAATATAAGTAAAACCAAACCTAAAAGCCAACGTGCTGTTAAAAATAATATCTCCGCATTTAAATAATGTATGTTCCTACTACGTATCTTACCCAGAAAAATATATTTCTTTAAAATTAAATTAATTCCAATTTTTCGTTTATGATTTATACTTCAATATAACTTTAAAGTTAAAAAAATATTTTACTGAAATAAATGACCAACACAACAATTATTTAGTTTTCCTAAATACAATATAATTAATATGCCATAATCATTTAATCCATATTCATGACCTAAACATTCCAGCCCCTTTACTCACAAGGTATTACAAAATCTAATAAAAATACCCAAATCCCAACCTTCAAAATTACCTAATTCTCATTTTTGTTTGAAAAATATTGACACACCTACAAGCATATTCTTCAACTACCACCCCTTCTTTTCTAAATAACCACGGATTCGTCGTATATTTTCTTAATATATCACTTTCACCATTTATTTTAAAATATCACCTGAAGAAGAGCATAGTTCTGAAACATGAAATTTTTTGTAGTGATATAATATCTTTATAAACAACTGCATTGTAATAACAAAATTACAATATATATATATATATATATATATATATATATATATATATATGTGTGTGTGTGTGTGAATGAATTTGAAATTCATTGCCAATTAAGGATCAATCGTGGACACCCCATGTCATTATCAAACAACATATATATAATTAATTATTCTGCGTTGATTAAAACGCTTAATATAAAACTTAATTCACAAGTCAGATGCGATTTTATAGTAACTATAATGATTCAATATGCATCGCTTCCGTAGTATGAATAGCTCTGCGTGAATAGAAATTGATTATCATTCTTCAACTTACGTATGAATCTTAAGATTGTGATCGATACAATGTAACAAAAGTATTTAATGTCATAATCTAAAATTAATATAAGTTTTTTAAATCATTCTGTATATTGTTTTATTTACGTAAGATGCACGAATATTTTATAGCAGAAGTTTTATAAACAATTATTTGTAGCATTAATTTAAATTTCTAATACAATATTAAAAATGTTGATAATGGATTTTACTGAGATGTCCGTGTTTATTCTCAAACGGATTGTATAGAAAAGTCAATTATTTCCCTTTGCTAGAGATAAGTCACATTAGTCTGGTGACGTTGCTTCGTAGAGTAACGAAAATGGTCATTCAATCAGTCAGTAAGATTATTGGTGTCAAGACAAACGTTTTTGTTCGTCCTGTCAAGGTTTCCGTCCGAGGTAGCCAGCTAGTCAATGAATCCGTTTTCTTTTGGGAATATAGCATCCCATATATAGAAAGAAAGTCCGGTCTGCAATCTTCGATTTACTAAAAAATCCAAAACGCGTCGTTTTTCCTTCATGGAGTATATCTTCGCCTGGTATATATTTGATCAATCCTGGCCGCCCGAAACTTGAATCCTAAATATGGCTTCTCTAAAAACACAAAAGAATATCCATAATATAAGTTCCTATCTCGTCGTTCACTTTAAATCCTGCTTGAATGTGTAGATTTATGAAATATTTTGTAGAAAATGTTTAAATATGTATATATCTCAGTAGTATAAAAGTGTCTCTGAGAACAAAGCATATTTGTTATTCGTTTTTCTTTCAGCCCTTCTGCCTTTGAAGTAGAGTGTAACTATATAGCACTTATAATAATGGCCATACTGATGAAAATTAAACAAATTATTCTTCCAAGTACTTTATTTGAAAGGATTAGAGGAAATCAAGTTTTCTTATTTACAAAAAAATTCAAAATCCATAGGTTAAAGAATAATAGATTTCATTAATGCAACATCACGTCTAACTGAACAAATCATTTTGAGTAAAAAATACAGTGTCCTTGATATTTACGAGAATATCATCAATGATATTCTTAACTTTTCTAATGTTCCGACTTCACATTACTTTAAGCACTTTTTGATTACTTCAAATATATTCTGCTTTCAGTTTTCATATGCAGTATTATTAATGATGAAGTACAATATTTCTCTTGGATAAATATTTAAATATTCTAGAGGCTATTCTACTAATGAGAAATATTTTTTGTGAAATATATTAAGCTACAGCCTGAAAGAAAAATAAGTTTCATTTCTTTTCAAAGAAGATACTATGAAAATTACAATATACGCCCTGGTGGAAAATGTTGCTTTGATATTGTTTTTTTTATAAATCTCACAATTATATTTATTGTCTATATGATAATACTAAAAAACATAATATTGAAATGAACATCTAAAAACTGTTAGTATAAACATAATTATAAAATAAAACAGTTATGTTTTATAATTTCATGAAATTAGTATATTTCTGGGAAAAGTTCAGGAAGTTTTATATAGAAATACCTTTTAACTTCGCAAAACATCTGGCTTTTATTGATGCGAATGTTTTGGATTTCATGAATTATTGGATCTCTATTTTAAATATATAATAATATTTTTAAGTAATACATATTGTTTTTTTATTTAATTAACGTGGAAAAATTGAAAATCTATAGGTTAGTTCCTCCTTGCAGCAAGGCAGAATCCGGTTGATAGTTGCTTATTGACAGAGAAAAGCCATCGATAGATATTCTATTCTACATTATGAGTAAAACATTTTAAGTTAAACAATTCCTGTTTATCCAACTAGTGTGAATACCAAATTGAGGACAGTTAAATTCTTAGTTATTAGGAAAAGAAGAGACTTAATTCACAAGTTCATTATATTTAGTAAAATAAAGTGATATTGTTTTTAAATATGAACTTCAACATAACGTTAATTTAAAGTTATAAACACAGAAAAGCATTCAAAGGAGGGTAATAATATAGAATGAAATAATTTATCTACGGATCAATTATTGATGGACAGTTTAACGGCAATATAAATATTTGGTTATACGAATCAAATATTATTGCAAATATTTCACAATGGCGTTTGTGTACGTCTCGTTGAACATGATATTCAACTAAATCTACGCACGCACACTCATCGCACACACATTGCAATATTTAAAAAAAAAAAGAAAAGAGGTCACCGAATCAAAATTAAACTAAATAATTAAAATACAATTAATGATATTTTCTAAATGTCAACACAAATGTTACATCAATATTTAAAAACAATGAGAAGTTTAACAAAATAATAGGCTAACTCTTGAAGGAGGAATTTATTCTAATACATGAAATAAAACCGCAGAGAAAACATCTGAGAAACCTCAATGCATTTTTAAAAAAATATGTGAACAAAAAAGAATCTCTTACAATGCAACACATTAAATACATTGTTTGCTTACTGACCACAATTTGGAAAAATCAAATATTTTACTGGAAGTAAAAAGAAAACTATTTACTCAAATGCGAATATATAAAGACTGTTTAATCGCAAGATAGTAATTTGCGTCTAGGTTTTTACAACATGATGTCTGTTTTTCCAGTTCATCTGTAGTCAGAATGTAAGATATTTAAAAACTGAAATTATGAAAACATAAGCATAAAAAAAGACGTAACCGAATGATATCGGCAAGATTATATACCAAAAAACATAATAAAAATTACATTTAAATTTCTTAATGTTTCTTTGATCGTCCTCATGTGAAGTCGCAGAAACTTAAATATATCTGATGAAGTCTTAAAGAAAAAAGCTGTTACACAAAAACTAAAATCTTTTTTCTACTTTGTCCTACGTATTTCCTCTAGATAGATGTAATAAATATATACGTATTTTATACACACACACACACACACATATATATATATATATATATATATATATATATATATATATATATATATATAAATGGTGGTTTGAACATTTACTTTTTGAAAATGAGATACAGGTTCAAACCTCATCATCGTCGATTTGTCAGAAAAATGAGAACTTGAATATAGAGATCATTGTGAAACAATCAAGCGTGTGACAACTTTGGCAAGTAACGAAATAATTATACAACAAGATGGCCCAGGTTATGTGAGTGAAACTGGTATTCGATTTTAGAATGAAGTATGAATCTTTTCCATCCGAAAAGTGAAAAAGATCTCTGAGTGTCATTGGATGGAAGCAGTAATCAAACTTAAGATTAAAGAAACATATACCACGAATACCCAAAAATCATGCTGCATTAATTAAGGCAAAAGAAAGATATTTTCACGAGAGCAATTTTTTTCATAATAAAACTTGTAATAAAAGATAAAGACACACTTTTAACTATGTATTATATGGAGTAAGTAAGTTGGGCGACTGTTAGGTAAAGGGCGACCCGAAGGCTCCCTTGTCACTCACGGCAGAAGTGGGCGCGACTCCCATCCCAGGATCTCTCTCTTTATCGCGGAGTGCTCAACGTAGAGGCGTCGAGTACCATTTTTAAAGTATTTGGCATGAATCGGCTAAAGATCAAACCCGTAACCTCCCGTAGAGTATGCTAGCATTGAATTATTGCACACCGGCAAAAATGTATTTTAATTCTATACAAAAGAAGTACAAAGTAAAAAGAAAATACATTTTGGCTAATTAAAAAAAACTACCAGGGGTTCCCTCAAATTTTGAACTGTAGTAAATTATATATATATATGTATATATAATGCAACCTATTTTCAGTCGCGGTGATCTTTTCAGGCAAATTTAGCTAAAGACACCAGCGTGGTCGAAACTGAGTTAACAAGTAAGTAGTGTATGTTCTGTTCTTTGACATCTATCATATATATATATATATATATATATATATATATATATATATATAATGTGTGTGTGAGTTTGTGAATGTCTTCGATATCGAAAAAGCAGAAAACTCTTACAAGAAAAGCAGACGCTAGCAAGCATCTCGAATACATACACGACAGATCTTTCTTCAGAAACAAAAAATTTCAACCTTAACACTAGCTGGAATACACGTCTGTGTTCTTGCAGTGCCCAATACACATTTGTACTTTATTGTTCCTGTCCCTGAACTTCGATTGTAAGACATTCTGTCAAACTTTTCTTTCGGCTTTCTAAAAGCTGTTATTTGTATTTTCGTTGTATTATTGTAACATTTATTTCTTTTGAATTATCACTGGCCCACGCAGAGTAGCTTCGAAACATGCATTGGTGGACATCAACAGAGAAACCAAAGAAAGTTTTTTTCTTCTCTTCTGTACTTTTCGCTCTCTGACCGTTAGTCAATTCTTATTTGCCATGAATAAAGACATTACTTACATTCTCTTGCTTGTAAATCATCATAACATGAACGCACACATATATACACACACACTCATAAATATATGTATACATAAAGAGGCCAGATATACATGCTTGTATGCATTTTTCAAATAAAATTGATATAGAGAATGCAGCTGAATATGAATCTGGACATATCATCTCTGTATATCTTTATGTCTAGTTCTGTATATACAGCTACATATTTACATATATTTATATATAATAAAGGTGTATGTGTGTATGTTATACACACACACACACATATATATATATATATATATATATATATATATATATATATATATATATGGAGCCTTATTTTAGCCTCCTTAGCCAACTTTCTCTAAAGAGCCAAATTGGTGAAACCTTGGTAGGTTCGTTGGCTCTCTAGGTTAGCTATTTAATATATATATATATATATATATATATATATTCAAGAACTATGTTTTGGTACAACCGTCAGAAGGTCTGTGATGTACCCCAAAGAAAATTCAAATAAAACGAGTCGAACAAACTAAAAAAATAAAGTAGAGACAATATCTACAGCATAACAAAACAAGAAATATAGGGAAAAAGCGAGAAAATTAAACAATCTAATTAAAAGGAAAACTAAATACCAAATAAAGACACCTACTTGAAGAGTAACCAAAACATATTTGCATGTTAGAAAAATGACATGGGTGTGTGCGCGAATGAGTGTATGTACGTGTTGTTAAGCTCTTTCATAGCAAAAATACTATTATCTTTCAAACACACTCAAAAACTCAAGCATGTACTTATATATATATATATATATATATATATATATATATATATATATATATATAATTACATGTCAGTAGGACTCAGTTTTATTATTTGGATATATATCCGACTGACACTAAATCCGTCAAGCAAGTTTCATTCCCAGCCGAAAGTAAGTGGAAGTCTAGCCAAACTGATGAGCCGTGATACAATGAAACAAGCTTATGAGTGGATGACATATATATTCTTCATTTGGAAATGAGATATTGCGCGACCTTTATTTCTACCATGTGGTGTCTTCAGTCGATTTGCAATAATTGACTTTACCGTTTTCTTTTAGAACGATCTCATAACGGGGATTTTTGAATGCACAATTTAAAAAAAAAACGATTACGTGAACGTTAAAAATAATCCCCGTTACGTGAGCGTTCTCAAAATGCGGAAAATCAGTTATTGCAAATAGCCTAAAGGCACCACATGGTAGAAGCTTAGGTCGCGTAATAGCTCGATTACAAATGAAAAATGTAAAAATTTCTACAATATAACTGTATTGAACCCTTTTTAATACAACAGTATACCTGTCTTTTATTATGGCTAAAAGATAATTAAATCTTCTCCGGATGACGATATATATATATATATATATAATTATTTTAACCCAAGAAATGGAATAATGCTAGCAGTGCACACTGTGGTACTGGGTGTTAACTTAAACGAGAAGTCTGAGAACTTGGAAGATTAAAGAAAATTTTAATGTCAACGTGGTTCAAGAAGAAAGATGTTGGCGAATTGTAGTTATCAGGGAAACATTGAGAATGAAGGCTTTTCTACAGGCCTTTATATATATATATATATATATATATATATATTTGTAATGAATTATTTTGAACATTATTTTTACCGATACTCGTATTTAAGTAGATATTCTGATAATATATATCATATATTTATATTTACATATAAATTATATTTATATATAAGCATGATAAAAACCTGGTCTGATCAAGAGGCTATTCATGATCGAGTGGTTAAGACAGTACCAGATCAAATGGTAGCTTCCCCTATGTAAATAGGGGTCGCAGGGTCGAATCTTGCTGGATAGCACACATTTTTGCAATAAAATTTATCGTAAAATAATTAGGCCGGTAGATGTAAATATAAAATACTGTTTAATTAAAAACAGAATATCTACTTAAATACGAGTATCGGTAAAAATAATGTTCAAATAATTCATTACAAATTGTCGGTTGCTTATAATGAAGTTTCGTTAATATATATATATATATATATATATATATATATATACCATCTGCAACAAACGATGCAATCGTATGTCTGACCGTACTGATGAGCTGTAATACAGCGAAAGAGATCTGTCTGCGGATGGCTATATATATATATATATATATGATGTCCATAAAATCCGTGTGAACGTAAAAGCATTATAACTTTATTTGTATTTGTGATAGAAATAACTTGTACTTGAACTTTATGGACACCCTGTTATATATATATATATATATATATATATATATATATATATATATATACTTTCTTTTAAACAACTTTCGTTAAAAAAACTGACAAAGAACATTTTCTTAATTTTTTATTCACCTTTTCTAGCATTTTACATTTTTCTTCGTTTAGTTTGAGAGAGCGAGTACAAAAACTCACATATAGAGAAAGAATGCTACATTGATACTGATCTGCATATATATATATATATATATTATGTATAAGAAATACGAGTATGTACGTTGAGTTGTTACTATTAAATGAATAAATGAAATAGAGTGGAAATCAATGACTTTACATGTGCACAGTGTGAGCGAATGTCTACTTCTTATAGCTGCTCTTATATTCCCTTCAGATTTTTCTTGAGGTGACAGTTCCTAACTTCGGAACCGACCTGTTCAACTAACGACGCCAATTCATTCACCTTTATGCCCTTTCATTTAATGATTTACAAAATCACTGAAACAGCTTCGGGTCTTTACAGTAGTATTCTACAAAGAATGTAGTTATCTGTTTGCGAGACAAAATGTCTGGTCAGAATAAACGTTTTAAATTCTATATGAAATTTGATTGAATTCGCAAGCTCAAGAGCTCATGAAATACTAGGCGTGAATCTATCAAAATGTCGAAAATTCTTGATGACCATATTTACTGTAGACAACTAGAAAACAATGTCGCACGCATATAAGATGAGACACACTACACATAAGAAATGACTAGACTGAAATTTTTACCCTTTACTTGAAGATATACAAAAATGTGTGTGTGTGTCAGTGTATGAGTGTGTTATTTTAAGTGTGCGTATCTCTTTGTAAGTGTGTGTGCTCGCGTATATATGTGTGTTTGTATATATGTTTGCGCGTATGTGTGTTTCTCTAAATGTGTGCGTATGTATGTGTTCGTATGTGTGTGTGTTCGTGTGTGCGTATGTGCATTTCTGTAAGTGTGTGTGTGTAAAAGTTAATATGAATAAAATAAAAAGTAAAGCTTTTATTATCCTACTCGTTCCGTCCCTGTCGACGTAGTTTTTTGTATACATTCATATTGTCATTTGTGTACATTGATATTCTATATTCCTATTGTCATTTTTGTGTGTGTGTGTGTGTGTGTGTGTACTTTCATATTGTCCGTTCTATGCGAACATGCATAGTGAAATGGCTGTTGTCGAAATATATTCTTCCACTTCTCTGTACCTCTACATGACGTTGTCGACCATCGGTTTCCACCACTGCCTTGTAGCTATTAGTATGTTTTATCCTTTGGCTATCCCTTTTGATCACTGTTCTGACAACCTACACTGTCAGACGCTTCTTCTAATTCAGGACATAGGCGATCATGGCCTTCAACGTTTTCCTATCCCTGGTGGTTCTTAGCACACATTCTCCCCTTACGTCACCCAAATCCCGCTCTGTCATCCACCTGCTCAGGCCAATAAAATATGTTATCCGCTGCTTTCCGCTGTCTCTCTTTCCTTCTATCTGACTTGTGAGTATCAGATTCTCTAAGCCTTTTTCCTCATCCCATACCCAAGGAATTGTAGCTTCCTTTCCTTGATACTCATTATTAGTTTCCATCCTTTCCAAAACCTAATCATTGTTCACGTGCTTGATCCATGATATCCGCAGCATTCTTCTGTAGAACCACATTAAATCTCTTAAATTTAACCCTACATCTTTAATGATATTGTCCAGTATTAACTGCCATACTAAAAAATAGACATCACATAGCAATCTGTTACTCTTTTGTTTGTTTCTAGTGAAATGGTTCTGTCTTTAGTTACTCTACTCAGCTTCTGGAATCCGTCTTTCGTCATGCCCATTCGCCTTTGCATCTGCACATTCTATAAAAACGTAAATAAACCTCCTTCAACATTTCTCGGTACCATTCCGAACATAAATATCAACTTCCTTGTTCCAGAGGCTTTAACAGAAATACATTCTTTTTGGATAATTATTTGATGAACATCAAATTAATTCGCACCCGGCTTCGTTGGCAGCCTCATGACAAATGATTTACCATTTCTTTTATATCACAGCAGTCGCATATTTCAATAATTATTTCTATAATTTTGTCAATATTGAAAACGTCTAAGACTACCACAATCTCTATTGCAATCCTCGCCAAACTTGCGGTTTTTTCTCGTTCTTGATATCTTCGTTTCAACTTAATAGTTTTGGTCTATTCCTATTTTTTAGTATTGCTGGTATTCTTGCGCCTTTCAAAAAATCACAAAGGTATTCGTTTCTTCTTTAAAGTAATTTTTCTTTGTCAGTTATTACCGTTCTCTCGTTATATTAATGCATCGATTTATACTCCTTAACATAAACGTATGTGTGTATGTGTCTGTGAGAGACCAAGAGAAAGAGAGCCAGTGTGTATTTCTTTTTTTATCTTGACGTTCACCGTATACATGGACCGCTAAACTTATACAGGTGACAATTGCAGTAATCAGAGAAATCATCCTCTAGGAAGTCCGTTTGTAAGAAGAAGGTGGTCGAGTGGATCTTAACTCTCATCAAGAGAATGCGAAGGGAATGAAGGAAGGTTTGCTATATTGTGCGTAGTAAGGCGGGTTTTAGCCATGAAAATCACAGCTCGTGGAACCAAGAAATGAAGTTCGTCTGAACACTTTCCAGTTTCGAGAGAATAACAAAAAACTTGTGTATATTAGTGCGACTGAATATATCTGATTCGTCTATTAACAAACTTGCACAACTGTTTGACAAATAGTTCGAAGAAAAATAGCTCAGTAGTTGGGTACGTTGTGATGAAAAAAATTAATAATTAAGAAAAAGAATCACATCTCAATGTAAGATAAAAAGTTTAAACAAACATGCGAATGTTCCTCATCCATCTGAACACAACCCATATGTTTCTCAGTAGCTATCTCGTATTCGAAGATAAAAATGATTATTTAGCAAGATTTTAAGCTGAACAGCTATTCTTGTGTGCTCGAACCCAAAAGACAGGTTTGTACGTATGTATATAATTTTATTTCTTATTTAGTATATTTTTGTACATGTATGCTAGTTGGGTACGATGTCGCGAGTTTTTGCATGCATCAGTTTCATTGTGAATTTATCAGGCAGGAGAAAGGAAAAAAAAACTCCATTATGCCTTTGTTGGTAGTTTTGGAGCGACCTGTCCTCACATGTCGATCGATAACATTTTAGGATTGTTTTTACACTATTTACATTATTGGAACACGTGTCATCATCTTTGTTGGCATTTGTACGACGCTTCGGCCGTTGTACGCTCCGGCCTTCTTTAGGTGATAAGAATTTCTAACCGAACCCTTTATTAACGTCACTGGGGAATATCATCCTCTTTCCTTGCGTAGAGCCTCTTTTGGTAGTCAGGAGTTATCTCCTTCTAACATTCTAAGTTACTTGTTCACCACTGCTGTAGCCTGGTATTAAACTCACAACTGTTTGAGTGAAGTCACAGAAAATAACTAAGAAGCGAGCATGTTATACCCCAGTGGTTGTAATATAGACTTCGGTTCGAAATTCATAGCACCTAAAGCAGGTCGGAGCCTACAAATCCGAAAGGTCGTATAAATTGCAACAATGTTGAGGACAATAGTCGGAATTCTGTAAATAGCGTAAATGCTTCCTCATCTCATAAATATAGACAAAACTATCATATCTGGTCGGGTGCTCTTGCTATCCACCTAGGGGTCCTTGACATAATCCAACGGAGAATCTGTAATGTGATCGATCCCGTCTTGGCAAGTCGGATACAGTCACATTCTCACCGCTACAATGTGGCTTCCTTTGTCTCTTCTACAAATACTTTCACGACTACTGCTCAGATGAATTTAGTTCACTAGTATTCCCATACATGAAGTTATTCCAGCCACAAGATTAGCAATTAGGTACCACACTTTTACTGTGAAGCCAATAAGATGTAAATGCCAATTCTACTCTACCAACTTCTTTTCTCGCACTTCCCGCCTGTGGAATTCCTTTCCGTTTACTTGCTTATCCGATAACTACAATCTCCAAGAATTTCAATGTAAACTCAATAGTAATCTCCGATCTCACTAAATTGCATCCTCACTCTCATGCTTCTTTCTCGGTCTACTCCATTCCCATCTGTATTCTCATCCTTCTCTTACCGACTTCTTGACACTTCTTATAACCTGTCACTCTTTCTCAGAACTTTCCTCCTATGTAAACCCCTGCTCAACAGTGGCAGTAAAATGCCTTGCTTGGGGCGACACGATAATAAAAAAATCTACTGTAGGATGTTTTGTTTTTGTTTTTAAGAAGCGCGAGATTTATGTTAATGTCTTCTTTTATTGTTTTTAGTTGGAAATAAACTCATACAGAAGGATACAACATTATTGGCAAACAAGAAAATTAATATCTTACGTAAAGAATTATTAAACCGAATGCGCCCAGATAAACATGAGATAATGTTTGTTCAAACTCTGCCTGGAAACCAAACAGAAAACCTATAAAGATTAAATTGGAAAATATAAAACTAGGCCTTTTTAAATGGAGATCAAACAAAGAGGCTCATAAATTAAGATTTTATGATATGAATATACAAACACTGCCGCTCATTTGGAATTAAAATACACATATATATATACACACACATATATATATATATATATATATAAATTTGTAATTTTTTAGCATAGTTGTGTATATATATATATATATATATATATATGTAAATGTGTAGCTTTCGTTAAAAATGAAAATGTGTTAATTATTTATGTAATTTTCGACGTGAAAAATTATCTATAAAAGATAATATTTTAACAAAACTTGCATAAAGTAGGGATTGCTGCCTCAATAGAAAATATAAGTGTGTGCGGATGGCGGAAATATTTCAATTTAAGAACACTCAGAACTATTATTAAGGGTAACTGTGAATACCAAGTCTGAAGGAATTTTATAGAATTAATTTAATGCCAAATAAATTAAAGTGTGTGTACGTTGTTCTTGTTGTTTGGAATTTGTATTTCCTGATCTGTGATTATTCTTTTATTTACTTTCTTTTACTGTTGATATAACCATTTAATCTCCTGTAATGTTAAGTTTTATATTTTCCATAGGATCGAATTTGCACCTGAACTCAGTAATGGTTTTAAAACTTTCGCTAGTTGGGGAAAGAAACGACTTGCTAATTTTAGCCTTAACAGAAAAATACTGAACGTTCTTTTAATGATCTTAGAAAATCTAATTGGATTTCATTAACATAGCTAATGTCAATCCTCACGAGATTGTCACAATGTGCTTCCTCTGGTTAACGAGTTCCACTAATATGAAGGTGAAGGGATAAATTATATCACTTGCTAGCTGTGAGAAATAGTTTCAATGTGTAATTCTGGACAATTTTTCTATTCATAATTCATCTTACTTAGAAGATGAATTTGTAAATATTTTTTCCCATTCGGCCATGCATTGAATATTACCGGTACATATGGTCTGGTATTTCTTCTACGAATTAGAATTAGTTAAGTGCCATACGTGGTACACGATTGGGCGATCATATCTCGAAAGGGAAATCACTGACTGGGAAGAAGATCATCCTGCAGTAAGTTACCATTACTTTCTGCGGTAGACTGGTTGCCAAACAAGGATATACAGCCAAGTCTGTCCAGTTATTTAACCTATAACTGGTAGGAAAAGACGGATTAATACCTTAACCAAGGGTATTTGCACATAAGTGAATACAAGGAATTCAACTGGAATTTGAACTCATCATCCCGATTTCTCGTTCCGTGTCGATATCCACTGCACCACAACGCACATCCGCAATGTATTAGAATAGATTTGCTAAAATCCCCAAAATAATTGGTAATCTTATTCGGCCTGACCTAGCATCTCGGTCTCAGATTTTTCCGCATTGCCGGAACTTATTTTTGCTTCTTCTATAAATACTTTCAGTGAAATGTTTTAATGAGCTTCCGTCTTTGAGTTATTTTTATTTCTCACCCCGACAAACAAATTGTATATAAGGAAACTAGTGAATACTTCATAGATACTTTGCGGCATTGTGGTAACTGTAGTAAGTTGGTTAATTATGAATGTTTTGATGTACGATATATTGTGTTATGTTTGAGTCAGTTATCGTGGTTAGCTAAGTTTAAGATAATGCTGACTGAAGAGCAGCCTTAAATATTGCTTTCCTTTTTGGACATCGACTTTATGTATTCTAGTGCAGTAATGGATTAGCAGCTCGGTCTCATAAGTTTACTGTTGAAATTCGTAAGTGTAACCATATGTTCACTTGCAATTCTGACATGGGGAAATCACTTTTAGCTTCTTCCTTTTCAATCAAATTTGCAAGTAAATATTTTAAATAATATGTAAAATACCACCTTCTATCCCCTTAATTTATGATATTTATCATCCATGCACCGTAATAACGCTTGATTTTAATCTCAGATTCTTTCATACTCAAGAACTCCTTCCGGTTTACCGTCTTTATGCTTGGGGTCAACGGAAAAAATAGTTTTTTTATGAGTTAAACTCTACCTGATGTCTATAAACAATAGACGATCAAATAGAGATTGTTGCTTTTTCGGCATGCATAGAGATTATTATTATCTATTGTAAAAACAAAACAAAACAAAGCCAACGTTATGCAGGTATTGCCATTGATATGAGAAAAGGTTGTTTTGTTTGAGGAAACCAAAATACAAGTTACATAAGCTAGGTGGGAGTTGAAAGAATGGTAAATGCAATTTTAATACTAAATGGTGACAAATATATTAACAGATGCCGGAAAAAGGCGTCGTTAACGAACATGAAGCCATTAAAACATAACAGAATAAAAAGAAATGGTGCTTGTCTATTTCGAGACGTTATCAGCGAAGAGAGATAAACAAGATTGACTGTTACTCATCTTCCTTGATCAGCAAGATAAAGTTGGTTGAAAAGCAGAGGATAATAAGCTGTGACTATCAGCACATTAAGATACCGTCGATAAAGTGTATACATATAAATATATTCTAAGATATAATCTGTAGAGAGGAACAGTATAATTAAAAAAGAGACAAGAGTAACACTATATTTAATTTTAGGTGACACATTTTTTTTTCCCTTGATAAAGTGTGCGAAATACAAAATACAGTTTTCCTCTTTAGTCATATATATATATATATATATATATATATATAATAGTTTATTTAGTAATAAATTAGAATATTCTCAGCTACTGGCGTATGTTTACATGTTATACCACACGCTAAAAATATCCTTCTTCTACCAGTTGCCCATAGCTCTGAGGTAGAATCGCCGACTGATGTCAATTCAGTCAGTTTTCAATCCTGGCTTAAAGCAATCTGATGTATAACGGTACTGATGAGCTGTGAAATACATCTGTCTGCGGATGACTATATATATATATATATATATATAATAGAAGCATGGGTAAATTGTCTTTTTAATTTATCGCATGCTTGTTGCATGTTTTTGATTTTGTCAACGTGACAGTTGGGCATCATCTGTGAAGTAAAGGTCACTATTTCGCAAATTATTCCGCCAGGAATTTGAAAACGTCATGCTGTACCGGGTGCCATTCGCACAGAAAGCTTCATTACATATATTAAAATACTTTTTGAGCGTCAATCTGAGAACAATACAGAGAATTCGGAAATGATGGCTCAATTTAATAGGGATTATGAAGTCACTTTGATTGTTTTGATAAGTAAAGAACGCCGAATTTGTTTTTGAAGGTTTTAGACTCAACAGGGAGGACTTACTCATGTGGCTTGAAAAGTTGGTGCTGCCCATATCAAGATGTTGGCTGTTGGAAAATTCTTTATCTACTAACAAGACTCTGCATCATAACACAAAAGCATAAGTAACGAGTCTTGGCTTACATAATTAATGCGGCTCCATCACCTCTTACATGTGTTCACCTAACTCCACAGACTGCAACCCCTTGGTTATTATGTGTAGAAAAAGTTGAGCAAATGACTAACAAAACTCCTTGTAACATCAATGATTGACTGAGCACAAGAATTATAGCGGTATTCACCAACATAAAAAAGAAAACCCCCAGAAGATTTGAAGTAGTTTCTGAAATCATCGCGAGTTCGTCGTTGAAAACAATGTCGATTTTATTGCATAAATTTACACTTTGTATATTAAACCCTGTTACGTAATTTTGGTAAATATATCTATTAAAATAAAATGTATGTGTTATTTTACATTTTTACGTCGTTTAAACGGCACTTTGTCCCTATATATATATATATATATATATATATATATACACTTACTCAGATAAACCCACATAGACACTCATATATATATATATATATATATACTTACAGATACACCCACATAGACACTCTCATATATATATATATATATATATATATATATATATATATATATATATGCATCTATGTAAGTATATTCATTCTTAATACATTTGTCACAAAACAGACATCTACAAAGACTTTCTGAACATAATTGTCGAAAACAACTAACCGGAAATGACTGGAAGTCACAAGAAATTTAACACATGTGGAAGAAAAACAAATACAAAAATGTACAACTTTATTTTATTTTTTGTTGCAAAAAGATGCTGACGTGTTCACAAAATTCAATTTTGAATATCATTTCTCGTGATGATTCTATTTAGCACAGTCATAATAACATAGAGTAAATATTGTTATTTTTAGTATCAGTTTTCATGCTTTTAATCTCTTGAATTTATATCACCGGTTTACTATACTTATTTCTCTCCCCCTCTCTGCCTCTCTCTCTCTTTTTCTATATATATATATATATATATATATATATATATAGTAATGAAGGGATTAAATAGAGATCAATCATAGATTTGAATCTGACATTAGTAAAAGAACACATAATAAACAATTATCAATGTAACCTATTTCATCAAAAGTTTTTCTGCATATGTCATTCACGAAGCATGTTAGATTGATATTTCTTTTTTGTTCTTTATCATAGATAATATTATAAAAATGAACATTCATGTCAACAGCCAGAAGCCACAGTCTTTTACGATGAATGCAATTGTCAGGCCTGATATTGAACACTTTAAACAAAAAATATACTATAACATAAAACTATATTTTATCCTAATATATTTTTATCTTATATTTATATTTTAATCTTTTTATATTAGTTTTCAACGTTTCGAATAACATATCTAATATCAGTATAGAACATTAAAAAGATGTTTAAACTCATGTTTTGGTTTGTTTCTGTTCAAATAATTTCGGCCACTTTTCTAGAATGTCATATATGATAGTTAAGATAGTGGTGTAATGTGACTTGCATTTGTTAAAAAAATTGCAATCAAATTTACAATTTGACGCCATGACATTGTCATCGAAAAAGAATATATCAAATATTTGTACATAATTGTTTTCTTTCATACAACTATTAAATATTTGATACAATTAACTTTTGTCAAAAATATATTTCATACGGGTTATTTTTTTAATTGCTAAGATTTTGTAATTTTCTTTGTTTCTTTATGTTCATAGATACTGTCTAGTAAGTAGCACAATTAAACAGTACGTATGAATTGAACCGAATTTGCTTGATATTATTTCAAGAGATCATTAATTGTTCTATCAATTGCACAAGATTTTATTCCGCAGAAAAAAAATTATATGGGACAAGTGAGAAGATGTGCCCAATGACGGGAGTAACAGGAAAGTAACAACAAAAATAACACATGCAAACGAGTGAAAAGAAGGAATTCGTGTCAAATATTGAGAGCAAAAAGACTGAATGAATATGAGTAGGTAGAGAGTACGGCACAATATAACGGTGTAGATTTGAATGAGAAAATGATGGGAAGAATATCGGGATTTCTTCAAACGACATCCATTACAAAATGGGTCATCAACTTTATTCACCAGAAGTAAACATCTATGAATTTTGTGAACTTTCAAATTAGAAAAATGCTCACAAACGATAAGGATATGCTGACATCTTCATCTATCATTGAAGAAGAGAAGTAATTTAAAGTTGATATCAGACAGCAACAAAAATAATTCCACTGTAAAATACTTGAAAATATATACACAGACGGATATATATTAACCGTCAATATTATCACGAACACAAGGTGTTATGTGTCAAAAATAAAAGATCTCTATAAGTATATATATTCAACAGTATATGTTTAGAAAATTATCTGCTCTCTCGATACATTAAATCAGTATATATATATGATGAACTTGAAGAATTTCTCGCAGTATTTTTATGAAAAGGAATATTTAATTTACAAAACCTCTGCACGCCGGAAGTCCTTTTCTGTCGTTACTGTATTTAAGGACTCTGGTGAACCCTCGGAGCCATCCAACTATCGCCCTATCAGCATTCTCCCAATTTTCGGGAAAGTGTTCGAGGAAATTATTAATCCTGAAATAGTTACACAGCTTCCTGCCCATAAACTATTCTCTGACAGACAGTAGGGGTGCCGCTTCGACAGGTCCACGACCGACATGCTAACGACCATTACGGAGTACATGTTCCAGTCCCTTGAAGAGTCTGGCAATGTTCGTGCTGTTGCTCTGGACATTTCCAAGGCTTTTGGCAGAGTTGGGCACGCTGGCCTTCTATGCAAGCTACGGGGTTACGCTATTACCAAACGCTTGCTTGATCTGATCCAATCTTTTTTAAATAACCGCATAATGAAGGTAGTCTTGAATGGACATACCTCCATATCCTACTGTGCAAACACTGGTGTCCGTCAGGGACTCTATCCTAGGCCCGACGCTCTTCCTTATTTTCATAAATGATCTTAGAGACGAGACCAAGTGTCAAGTAGTCATCTACGTAGATGACACTACAGCGTAGCGGACAAACATAGTTTCGCTGCTAATCTTGAGAGGGATCTACATTTTGTGGTGAATTGGTGGAAGAAGTGGCTTGTTTCAATGCGTCTAAGACTAAGCTGCTGTCTGTCAATCATCACAGTCAACCTCTCCTGCCTCCCATAAGCATGGACCAAGCGAGCCTCCCTGAGAGCAATACACTACGCCTCCTCGGTCTTAGCCACTATTTCTATCTTAAGTGCAACCATTATATTGAGTGAACAGCTAAATCCACTGCTAGGAAGGTTGGGTCACTGTGTCGGGCCAGTATTTTTCCCACCTGAATCCATCCTGCATATATACAAATCAACCATTCGTCCGTGTATATAGTACTGCTGTCATATATGGTCAGCCGCCCCTGCTGTTCATCTTAGTGTTCTTGAGAGGCTCCAAATGAGAAACTGTAATATGAGATGTACCGACTTGGCGGTTCGACTCCAGCCACTTCCCCACCGACGAGATGTGGCTTCCCTTTGTCTGTTCTATAAATACTTTCATGGCTTCTGCTCGGACGAACTTAAGTCACTGGTGCCTTTGCAACTGGGTCACATCCATTCCCAGTTAGATCAACCAAATACAGACGACAATTCTACTCTTGCAGATTTTTTCTCGTACTTCCTGCCTGTGGAATTCGCTTCCATATTCTTGCTTTCCTGATGGCTACAACCTCCAGGAATTTAAATCCAATGTCAATACTCATCTCTTAACCACGGGACTCTAGATTTTTTCTTCACCACCCTGTATATCCTTTCCTTTCCCTCCACTTTTACAACTGTCATCACACCTGTATTCCCATCCTTCTCTTGCTCCTTTTCTAACTGCCTCGTCTTTCTCTTCACTCTCTTCTATCTAATATGTTTACTCTTATGTAGCCCCCTACACATCAGTGGTGTTATCGCCTAGCTCGGGATGATACGATTAAAAATAAAGAAACACGTGACTGAAAGTATTGTTCACTGTTATCACTACTTTTTCCAACTTTTCCGTCAGCATTTGAATTCCAGGTCGGAAAAACAACACCTCTTATAAGGCTAACCACGAGTCGATCTGTTTTTGGCATCGTTTTAAGAATGAAAGCGCTGTTCAGCCAGGTAATACTCTATCTATCAGAATCTGTAGTAATTGGACAAGGAAGTGTCTGATGAGTATGGCGGCTAGGGTAGGACATTCCATGTAAACGTTTCCAAGTAAATTTTCCCCGGTTTTAGAACATGTGGCCTAACTTAGTCATTTGGAAAAAACAGATTGTCTTGTTTCTGCTCGTACAGTAGCCTTTTTCCTTCAAAATTCGGTTCAAATGCATCAGTTCTATTTGATAGCAATCTCTCGTGATGGTTTCAGTCTTTTTAGCAGCTCATAATAAACTAAATCTAGCTAATCCCACTAAATGCAGAATAGTAGATTCAAATAATGGATATTCGGCTTTGCCGCCGATATTGATGCATGACAAGATTTACCCCGTGATCTTCTACGCTTAGGGCTATCAAAGTGTATCCACTTTTTATCGCCGGTCACAATACAATGAAAAAAACCCTTTTCTTATTCTGCCGTTGGATTCGCTATTTACATGTCTCATGATGACTTTCGATATCTCTTGGCTTCAAATCTTACGGCTTCCAATGTTCTTGTTTTTGAATCATTCCTAATGCTTTCAAAAGTTTCTAAACTGTTGCCAGATCAATTCCTAATAATTCTGCAAGTTCAGCTTGCGACTGACTTGAGACTGCACGAAGAAATGCCTCCAAATTATCTTTTTCAATTTTTAGGTGTGCCAGAAACTTCTTCAGCATTTAAATCATTATTCTGAAGGATCTAATCCAATATTTGCATTTCGTTTCCGACAGGGATGCTTGCCGTATATCTCAACAAGCAAATTTTGGGCTTCAGCTGCAAATTTCTTTTGAATAATGACGTACAATGCATTTTATTTGGAATGAAATCCGATATATATTAATGTTATGAAAAGCAAAGTTGTTTACACTTCGGTAAAATGATATAAAATGAACTTCAAGCTTGCTATTAGTAATCCCTTATAGATGAGATATCAGCTGAATCTACACACATGTAGTTCTAGGAACGGCATCTGTTTGAAAACATCAAAAAGCTATTAAAGATCATAATATATATATATATATATATATATATATGAGATGATGACGTACGAGTCAGAGACTGGAAGTGAAGTAGAATGAGGTCAACACCAAGCGACTGTAAGACTAAAGACTGATTTTAATATTAAAATAGTTTGGAACAAGCTACGTGTTAAACTCAGTTCCCACTTTTATAATTAGATAAGCTCTATCTTCAATAGTGAATTTATTAACCAATACATAAAGCATATCTCAAAATACCTCTTTGTCTTTATATATGTAATGACTTCAGAGGACAGGTTTTATTTAAAAACAATAAAATGTGGCCAATGTATATCCGAAAGAATTGTTTATAGATCTCAAATTCATTTTGATAATGATGTTAAATTATACTTTGAATGCACCGCTAACAGGTGGAAGCTTAGATTTAATAATAGCATGTTGTCTTTAAACAAGAGTAAATATAGCAAAAGCACTGCTTTATCCATATATCTCTGGAAAGTAAAAAAAACAATACCAAGAACCCAATTTATATATATATATATATATATATATATATATATATATATATAATTTCTCTACTTAAAGTTGATTCAATGTGTTGGCCTAGAAATTAGAACTATTTATATTTATATGTCCTTGCTTTGAAAACTTATCCAATGTCTGGTCTTGCGCTCTTATATATTTAGCTGTTCTTGATTAAATGAAATTTGAATCTCCAATGTCATTCGTTTTAACTTAGCATCTTGACATTAGACGCTTTTCTTTTACTTTTCTGTGAATGTTTTCCTTGTTCTGAACCACCTCTAGAACACCTAGACTGTATGAGTTTAAGCGTATCTCTGTATTGTGTTAAGGTTTCGTCATAATCCTCTCTAACAATTGTCGCTTTTGTAAAACACTTCTTCCTCTTTGCTTCCCAGAGTCAACTTGGATCTTAAAAAATTTAATAGCAATGCCAAACGTTATCTTCTTTATTCTTATATTTTATTGTTTCATATTCTCTAAATCCCAGTATCCTTTACGTATTAGATGCTTTTTTGTTTTCCTTGGATTTAAATGACTTAAATAAAACTTACATGCAATAAAATTACACTACATATTAGTCAGTTAATTGCCATGCGTGGTACACGTTTGGGAGGTCATGACGCTTTTTAGATTTGACTGACTATGCAGAAGATTTTCCCGCAGTAGGTTGGTATTTTTTTTGCTGTAGAGTGGATACCAAATCGTCCTGTTAGTCAACCCATAGCTAAAGTAAGAGGAGATGGGTTCCCAAGTTTATTTGCGTGAAAGTGAATGTAACGGATTCAACTAGAACTCGAACTCAGCTTCACAGTTTATTATTCCGATTCGATACCCATTACACCACAAAGTCTATCCTACATTCCATAAACACAAGCAGAAAATTTCATATATTGTTACAATTTTATGAATATGTGTGTGAAAATATGTATAACTATATATCCTTTAAATACGCAAATATATTCTCTCTTGATTTGTCTATCTCTCTCTCTCTCTCTCTATATATATATATATATATATATATATATATATATATACGAACTCAACGTATGAGGTCCTGACAGTCTAATTGCTTCAGTTATGAAACCAAGGTAAACCACCAGAAGAACCACACAAGTAATTTGATTAATGTGATGAAGGCTTGTGCAGAACCATCCTCACGTTTCAGGATTCCTGATACACTCAGTCGGTGCATATAAATGTCACAGATGAAGCAGACAATAGACCTAAGGCTTTTAACTATCCCACCAAGGCTACAGAGCGTAATCTGTCTTGTTACTTAATCCATAACTAGAAAAAAATTAATACCTTTCCCAAGGCTATAAGTGAAAGCAGGGAATTCAACTGGAATTCGAACTCGTCTCTCCGCTCTTTCGTTCCGAATCGATAACCTCTGCACCACAACGCACATCAACAAATATATGTGTGCGCGCGCGTCTTTGTGTGTTTCTTTTTGTTTTTTGTTTTTTTGCATGCGTGTCCTTGCGTATGTGCATGTAGTAAGTATTAGGTCGTCACACATAAAATACATTTTTGGTTAGTTTTTGATCACGTTTTCTAACGATGTAAACTTTTTAATATATAAAAAAATGGACTTATTTCTTTCAATAGATTATTATTCATACGCTCACTGAAAAGGATTACAATGAAACAATGTCAAGTAATCTGACTGCATGTGTAAAAAACTGGGAAAAAAACAAACATTTTTGCATCGAATTATTACATGCGATGAAAAATGGATACTCTTTGACCACAGTAAGTTAATAAGCCAGTGGATAGATGCAACTAAATGACAAAATCAAGACCCGAAACCACCAGCATAACCTCAAAAGTTAATAGTTACTGTATGGTTGTCTTTCAAGGGGTTATTTATTATTCATTCTTACCTCAAGAGAAAACAACAACCTCGTATTGGTGAGAAATTGAGTATATGCATAAAAAAATCATCCTAGACTTGTTAAAAGAGATAGCTCAATTTTGCTTCATGTCAACGCACGGCCGAACGTTATTCAATCTATTGTCCACAAACTATAGAGCCTGAATTTTAAAATTTTGCCTCGTCTTCCATATTTGGCTGATATCTCTTCTACTAATTATTTAATTATTTTGAGCTTTTCATACCTATTAGACCATTTCCCAATAAGGAAGGGGGAATCAAAGCATTTCAACTATTTATCGCATCTAATGATGATAATTTTTTAAAAGTTGGAATCAAGAATTTAGAGGTACGTTAGAGAATAATCTTCCATCAATATGATGCCTACTTCAACTAAATAAATAAGTTATTTAATCTTTCAAAATTTTTTTATTCACTTCCTATAAAGAGCGTCATTTCATGTGTGACAACTTAATATAAACAATAAGAGTATAGGTTCCTCCAGATGGGTGTGAATGATTTCGCATTTCGCTAGGGAGAAATATTTAAAGAGCTTTCCTAACTGAATAATATAAGTGTTTAATGAACAGATTCCTTGTTACTACCAAGAATTAGTACCCTTGTGCTATGCAAGTTTTCAGTCAGTTAAATGCCATACGTGATACACGCTTTGGGCGATCATGTCTCGAAAGAGACATGACTGAATGGGCAGAAAGTTACCTGGCAGTAGATTGCCATTGCTTTTTGCGGTAGACTGGTTGCCAGCCAAGGCTATAGAACCCAATCTGTCTTATTATTTAATCCATAACTGGAGGGAAGAGACGGATTAATACCTTTTTTAAGTGTATTTGTGCGTAAGTGAATGCGAGGAATTCGATCTAGGCACTCGATTTCCGAGTCGATATCCACTGCACCAGAACGCACATGCAAGGCTCATTTAACTAAATTAATAAAACTATTCACTTAGCTGTTGTGTAATGAGCATGAATATAAAAATAGACTCTACTCATAAAAACGGAACCACCGGCTGGTCAATTATTAGTGAAGGACTGTCTTAGCAATCATTATAGTTTAGCACTGCTTACCCCATCCACAACGCATAAACTTTTGTCATAAACATAACATTGATTTTTGTAATTTTAGAAGTGGCGAGACTGTTTCAAATTGCCATTTGTCAGTTTACAAAATACAAAGTTCAATACAGTTTTTTCAAAAAGTAAACATTGATTTGACAATTCATATATATTATGAATATCTTGGTATTTCAAATAAGATTGAAAATCACTATTCCACCATTCAACAAATGTTGTGGCTTGAAAAAATCTTATGAATCATAATGACCAAAAACATATCCACGCCAAATATTTCCTATTTTTACCAAGGTAGTAGCGAGTTTAAATTTTGTCGTAATATCTTTGAAGTTATATATTCTAAACTATATTCCAGTTCAATAAGATTCATTATTGATTGTTTTAATGAGCAGCACATGAACAATACCTAACTTTTGGTGCTTGGTAGTTTCATGCTGATTTCGAAAAGGTATGGTACATTTGCATATTATCGATTTCATTTTCGTGTCCAGTATATAAGTCTGTCTCAGCCAAGGTCATCTTTGGTAACACGATGAAAAATCGAATGAAGGGACTTGATAGCATTGTGACACCCTGATTAATTCAATACATTATAGGTGATAATATTCTGTGTGCGTGCATCAATCTGCTTTTACCTTCCCTTCCATATATTCCCCGTCTTTATGCAAATATCGACCGCTGTGTAGACAAGCATTTCTCCACCGGTGCACCCTGGCGCACTAACGCACTCTGAAATTTGGCTATTTACGCCTCAAGTAAACAGGAAAGTAATTTATGAATTATTTTTATCCTTAAGGACACATTACCCAGTGAATATAGATGTTGGTTAGTTCCAGTGACTTGATGCAAAGAGTTGTGAGTTCAATACCAAGCTACAGCAGTGGTTAACAAATAAATTAAAGAGTTAAGTGAAAGAGAGATAACTACACAGCTACCAGAAGTAGCATCGCACATGAAATGAGAATGATATGCCCAAGTGAGCGTAATAAAGAATTTGGTTTGAAATCCTAGCACCTGAAGAAGATGGGAGCGTACAACGTCTGAAACGTCGTAAACATGGCAGTAAAGTTGAAGACAATAGTACGAACAATGTAAATATTGTGAATACTGCCTTATCTCAGAAGTATAGACAAATTCGGAAGTATAGACAATTATTTTATATTTAAAATAATTACTGTTTAGAAAGCTAGAGAAATCAAGTACATGGCTAACATTAAGTCTTTAATTTTTTAAAAATCTTTATTTTTTTTAAAAATCTGAATTCCTTAATCTTTAAGATGGGATAATACATTATCTGTACACACACTAAGCCCTTTTGGGTTTAGTGTGGGTGCTGGAGCACACAGAGGAATTACACACGCGTTGTTATTATCAAGCCATATAAACAGTGGATAACGCAAAAGTTAGGACACCTATATCCGTAACTTTTAGTAGTTTTACTATGTACACACGTACACATATAGACACACAGTATATATATATATATATATATATATATATATATATATATATATATTTGTGTGTGTGTGTGTGTATATATAACCCAACATACGTGTATATATACATATATGTATATAAAAAAACAATATATATATATATATATATATATATATATTGAACGGAAAAAATTTCGTAGCTGTCATTCTCACATAATAGCGTATACATACATTTTATTTGTCTATAGTTTAAATTTGCTTGACAAGCATTATTTTAGCTTACGTATACTTACATTCATAAGAAACATCAATTGTTTTCATTACACGTGGCATCAATTTAAAATATTCATCCCTTGATTTATCTGACTAATGAAATCATACTTCAATCTACACACAGATCCTGCAGATTCTTTAAAAAAGATTTTTTTAATCATTCGTGCTAACACAATCCCCGAATGAGCTCTTTAATATGAAGCAAATTAGAATAAAGAAACTTTCTTTCTACATGGTTTTTTACTTATTCTATTCATCTTGGATTTCGATCCATATATTGAACCTATATATATATATATATATAAATTAGAAAAAAGTTTAGATATTCTACAATTACATGGTAATAGGTATTTCGCGGCTGACCTTGCTACTCATTAGACCCATATACTACATATACTGATGAGCAACAAGGTCAACCGAGACATATGTGTTACCCATGAAATTGTAGAATATCTAAATTTTTCTAAATTATATTACTCTGTTAAATTAAAGAAATAAACTTAACATTGAGTTCTTTTGAGTTTTTCCCCATCGGAATTCACCTAATAAACCAAGTATTCTACGTTATATATATATATATATAGAGAGAGAGAGAGAGAAAGATAGTGAGACAGGATATAACAAATATTATTTTTACATACATAGGGGTTCTTCACACCAAAAAAGCAAAAATCTAAACTTATTTATAAATGGAAATTTGTCTGTGTGTGTGTGTGTGTGTGTGTGTGTGTGTGTGTGTGTGTGTGTGTCCGTTACTTATAAACTCCGAAACGGCTGAACTAATTTTCTTGAAAATTTACACAGTTGTACAATAAGCGTCAGCGGGTGTTCATAGCTAGGTTTGGTTTTGAGGTACTCCCGATAAATATCGAAAATTGATAATCGAACAAATCGGGTTATAGAAGGATGGTCCGATTTTAATCAAAATTGATACACACATAGACAAAGACATAAGAAACGACATTCAGAAGTTTCAAGGTTGCAGTTCTTACAATAGTGCAGAAAATCGATAATATATATATATATATATATATATATATGTTTGTGGCGTGTGTCTGTTTATCTTCTTGTATGTTTGTATTTTTTCAGCTCTTTTATTTTAGTTTTTGCTTCGGGTTTGGCTCTTAGTAGGTATAATTGTAGTTCTTAGTCTCAGCCATGATACAATTTACTTAGAGGACTTATTCAAAATTCAGTTTACGACGAAAAAAACGTTTTTGATATCGATACCAGGAAATCAAAATTTGACTTACATCCAGTCATTTTTCTTTAAGTCTACGTTTTCGATTTAACTGTAATCAGCGATTGCTTTTTAGTCTTTTGTGTCAACGTCCAAAGGGTCTAAGCTCCAGGACCATGGATTAGTTTTAAAGCTTTCATTACACCCGAGTAATGGCTGGCTAAACTGCTAGTTCCTTATAAATATATGTCCACAAATATTTTTTTTGTTATTATGCTTAAATAACTTTTGCAGTAGATGACATTGTGTTTACATGTAGACTGTTACATTTCTCATTCGTGTCCATTTGTGGCTAGTCTGTCCTTAGCGCTTAACGTATGTCGTAGTGAGTTAACTGAGAAGTGTTTTGCTTATCAGTGGTAAGATATTCATATTGTGAGCAGGCAAATATGATTTTTACATAGGGCCGCGTGGATAGAAATTGATGCAACGTTGCACAGCTGTTTCAGGTTGCGTATCAAGACCGAATGTAGCCGATTCATCAAAGAATTGTTGCAGTTTATCGTCGCAATGCTGTGACAAGATCTGTGGCTCCGCAAACTATGCATCCTGAAGAACCTATTCTACAGGTTTCGACACACGGCATATGTCCTTGGAATTTTGTGTATCTCATAGAACAGCATGGAGGGTTCTTCAAGAACTGCTTCTGCATCCGTATGTTTTTCCTTGATAATAAGGGAGTAAAAGAGTATGAAAATATTTTAGAACGAAATGGAAACTCAATCTTAAACAAGGTACACGTGATATACCAAAGACATAGGGTCACAACGTACGAGAATCAGAGAACGAAGGAAAATTGCTATTTAACTCGATTTACACTCTCCTGGCTAGAATTTAAAAAAACGGAAAACATATTTTTTTATTACCAAACCTGAGGTTTGTTGCGAAGAAAGTCAACAGTAAATGAACAATAATACTTTTGTCTTAAACGGCTTTAAGTGATAGTTCACTTAGCGTATGTTCTTTATATAACATCAAAACATATGTTTACTTAACGATATTCTTATGCATGATTTTATCACGGGACTAAATTTAAATACGTTTATTCATTAAACAACTTCGTATTTGTAAACATAGTTTTCATTAATTTTGGCAGACATGTCGACTCTCATATTGTACAATTATTTCCCTTGAGTACTAATTGCTTTCTTATCTTACATTTATTGATCAGTATCAAGAAGCCGGTAAAAAGAAAGAAAAAAGATTTTGCATATTACAAACATTTGGAATCTTTTTTACCCGCAAGTCATTTGTATAAGAGAAAAGCATCAAAGAACATATTTCAACTATACACTTTTTGAATACATCAAGCTAAGAATTAAGAGTTATATCCATGAGTAGATATAATCTAAAATTTGCGCATACCACTGCATGCAATAAGTTTAAGGTTGCTTCGTAACATTCAAATATGTATCTATATATTTATTTTACTACACGTCTAGACAACATACTTTTTCCTAAATTGTTTTACTTTGGGCGATGACAAGATGTCGGGGTAAGGAAACACATACATGAATTTCTAACCAATCAAATTAATTCCGTTAAGTTACTTGTTACGTGTCTGTTATCAAAACGCAGTTGATTTAGTGCACATAACGATCATCACGGTATGGACAGCCAAACTACAATTATTAACATAAATGATATTTTAGAGTTTGTATCAATGTACTATTAAATACAATGCAAGTAAAGACTAAAAATAATTCAAGGCTTTCATTATACGATAGAAATAATCCCCATTAATTAAAATGACCCTCATGCTTAAATGCGGCACAAGGAGGATCGAACTCACTATTCAGTTGTATTTGATTTGTCGAGAAAATATTGCTGACAATTACACCACGTCAAGGTGCCTACGGTAAGTAAAATATGGAAGAAAATGGTGTTATAAAATGAGACTTTTTCTTCTATGTACCATGTTCCTTCAGGACGTAGGCGATCATGGCCGCCCACCTCCCCTTATTCCTGGTAGCACTTAGTACACTTTTTCCTGTTACCCCACTCAAACCCCGCTCTGCTATCCACTTGCTCAAGCCCTTTAAATATTTCTCCTATTACTCTTTCCCTCAATCTGATCCGTGAGTATCAGATTCTCCAAGCTTTCTTTCATCATCACGTGTCCCAAGAAACTCAACTGTCTTTTCCTGAGGCTCAGTATTAATTCCTTTTTCGTTTTCATTTTTTCTAAAACCTCATCATTGCTCACATGCTCGATGCAGCATATCCGCTAACCCTAACCACATTTCAGCTGCTTCAAAATTGTTTAACGATTCGTTTTATTTTCCTATCAGATTCTCCTTACATTGTGTAAGTATAAAGATATAGGCAATAGACACAATACTTATCTTCATGTTGGCTCTATATGTAAGGACACTAAAGGCTTAAGTTGAGAAAGAAATTGGGAAACCATATTGTAACCGTTTTTAGAACTACTGTAGGGAACGTAGGGTAGATGTTTTTTCTGACATTTTTTCTTAAATATTTATTAATATTTAGATTATCCGCTAGCATGGTTAATTTCACTTCATTTTTTATTTAAAAAAAGAAAGACTGAAATAATTAAAATAAGCAAAATACTATAAAAATCGATATAAACGCATAGTTTAACCCAAAATAATTATTATTAAATATGTGTTTTCTTCTTCGTCTCCAGCCATAATCCATATAGAGAGCTTATGCAATAGTGAGATCTTCAACAGTTTATATTTGCTTACAAATCACATGCAGTGTTAATTTGTATGTCCACAAATTTTGCGTCTACACTGTATCTCCCTTATTAAGCACACTTGACTAGTATATAATGAAAATGTACACACACACACACACATATATATATATATATATATATATATATATATATATATGAGAGAGAGAGAGAGAGAGAAAGAAACTTAATACATAATTAAACGGTTATATATCCAGAATTTATTTAGGCCGAAATAAATTCTAGATTGATAACCGTTTAATTATGTGTTGATTTTACTTCTCTACATATCATATTGCTCTGCATAATTTCCGTTGAAATCTCTATTTCTATGTCTTCAATATATTCTGTTAATTAAATAAATTTGGGGGATTATCCTTTCCGTTTTTACAGGTTTATTATTATATATATTGATTGAATGTTAATTACTTAGATTTGGCTCAAAATAAAATTTGACCAACGCACATTTGTATTATAAAGTGTTTAACACTATTATATCATAGAACTTTGAATATTTTTAATTTGCAAACGAGTTATTGCGCGAACCAGGTTTCTACCATGAGTGGTCTCTTCAGATTGAAAATCGCCTAAAGACACCATTCATTGTAGAATCCTGGATCGCGTAATAACTCGTTTACAAATGTAATATATATATATATATATATATATATATATATATATATATATAAGCAAATATGGTATGAATGAAATAGTATTCTTTATCCAAAGAAGCACTATTCTTAAAAAATGCTCAATACCAAGTAGAGCTAATAATATATATTTAAATATAATGGCATGAATATATTATAATAGCTACTTTTGCAGAGATAATATAACATATTCATGTTATAATTTCTGAGGATATATATATATATATATATATATATATATATATATCATGTAAAGCACAATTCGAAATTTCATGCACTACGCAATCATAAGGTGCATATTATGAACGAATTGATCCTCCTAAGAAAAACATGTCTACAACGAACTAACCGACTATCAACATTTTAAAAGTTCACTAAAATCCATTACCACCACTAACGCTAAATTGAGAAGCTTCCTTGAAGTAACGTTTGACCTAAATAATGGTCTGTACAAACTAAATAGTAAAGGTTCTTACATTCACAAATATTCCCACAACTATTCTACTCACCACCAGAGAATTCTAGAAAATATTCATAAATCTATCAAGTTTAGATTATCTTGTCACTCTCGTAATCAGGCAGTTTTGATAATAATAACATTAAATATACTAAGGCCTTAGCTAACAGTAAACACAACCCAAGTTCAGAATACTCTGATAAAGTAAATAAGACAAATGTTTACCAAAATCACGCAAGCGTAATATCATATAGTTTAATCTACCGTTTAGTCAAAACGTTAAAATAAATATCAGAGAATATTTCTTAAGCATAATTCGCAAATATTTCAAACATTGCCCAGAACTAAAAAAGATAGTTTAGTTATAGTTGCGTCAAGAAGTTCGATAAGAATATCTTACTTCATAACCGAATGTCCAAACTGCAACACAATAGTAACTCCTTCATCAATAGCAATTAACCTAACAAAAATAATTCTAACTGCTGGAAAAGACGATCTGCCCATTTGCCGATGAACAAATGAATAATTTACAAAGTTAGCAACCATTCTATTGGCGTTGTTAAATATTATTTTGGTTCAAACAAAAATAAGGGAAATTCCTTTTTTATAACCATAAATTGATTTTTAAAAAATTCTAAAATCAAAAATAGGTGTGTCCTCTACAAATACTTTAGTAATTTCAAAAACAACAAAAAAACATCTATTATCCGAGATATCATTGCAAAAACCAACACTTATAGTGAAATAGCTGCAATTTATTACTTTTAGAAAAACTTTCATTTTATAAACCTAAATAATCCCAATTTATTAAATAAAAGCAATGAATTAAAGACCACATGCAAACATAGAAATAAATATCTGCTTAAAATATCAGACTAAATTAAAGACCAAAATTTTGTTTTTATTTACATAATTATTTAAATATAACTTGCTTCTCTTTTTAGCTATCTTTTATTTCTACAATAATATATAAACTTAACTATAAATGGAACTTGTGTGTGTGTGTGTGTGTCCGTTACCTATAAATTCCGTAACGGCTGATCCGATTTTCATGAAAATTTATACTTGTTGTACTATAAGCGTCAGCGAGTGTTCTTAGCTAGGTTTTGTGTCGGGCTACCCTCGATAAATATCGAAAATCGATAATCGAAAAAATCGGGTTATAGAAGGAGTGATCTGATTCTAATCAAATTTGATACACTCATAGACAAAGACGATATTCAAAAGTGTCAAGGTTGCAGTTATATTCTTTGATGACTTATTTCACTCCGATATTGGAATCGATAGCCCGATATCCTAGAAGTTCTGATCAAAATCTGTTTTTCAGCACTTTTATTTTAGTTTGTGCTTCGGGTTTGGCTCTAAGTAGGTATAATTGTAGTTCTTAATCTCAGCCATGATACCATTTACTCAGTGGACTTATTTAACCTTCAAAATTCAGTTTACGACGAAAAAACGTTTTTGATATAGATACCAGGAAATCAAAATTTGACTTATATCCATTCATTTTTCTTTAAGTCTACGGTTTCGCTTTAACTGGGAATAACTATTGCTTTTTAGTTTTTTGTGCCAACGGCCAAAGAGTCTTAGCCCCAGGACAATGGATTAGTTTTAAAGCTTTCATTACACCCGAGCACCGCCGGGCTAAACTGCTAGTATATATATGCCTCTATATGTGTCAATGTGCATATATAATATATAATTTATTTTTATATACTTCATAGCTCTGTTATATTACATTAAGCACTGTTATATATACCAATATGTATACAGGTTATATATATATATATATATATATATATATATAACTTAATATTTATGTAGAGGGAAAGTGTTTCTTATGTTGTAGGCAAAGAGTAGTATATATTTGCGTTCATAGACACATATATTGTAGATCTAGTGGCTCATACTGCATGAAAACTGTCATTTCCGCATTTCAACAAAATTGTACGGATGTTAGCACCCGTGCATTGTGACATTGTGTTGTATTGAAGCGTGACATTAAGTATTATTGATTATATATATATATATATATATATATATATATATATATATATATATATAATACTTAATGTCACGATATATATATATATCAACGGCACGTCTTTTTAAAGAACGACTCAGCAATTCTTTAGTATATAATGTGTATGACGTCTATTTAGAAATCTAATTTAGAAATGTGCTCAATGCAAGAGATTGTACCTGTGTAACCATCGACGTTTAATATGACACGGTGTTTAATAATTAGAAATCCATCGTATATTTAATAATTGATATGTCCACTCTAACATCTGAAGTAACATAAAATGTTGGATTAAAATAAGTCCACTAATTCTTTATATATATATTGTAATATTTTTATGTTGGAAGATGTTATAATAAGAAATGTTTTTATTATAAGTTGTTACAAATATATTTTTATTATTTGCAATAAGACCAAAAAATGTTTTTGTGAAACATGTTTTATAATTAAAAAGGTAATATTAAAATGTTTCTATTATTTATAATAAAATTATTACTCTACTAATGTTTCTCTAGTTTGTATTGAGCATTTTTATAAAGTGAATGTTATCAATTATGAATCTTTATTTCAATTGTTTTTTTATCTTACAAAGATACACACACATACACACACACATATATATATAAATATTTTTATGCCACGTATTTTTTGGATGTGGGAGTTTAAGAAATTGCCTTGTTTAATACCCCCGCCATTTGCATTTATACCTATATTAACTTACTCGGGCAGATAAGCATATCCATATGTTCATAAGTGAATTAATAATATACTACTAACAAATTCTATTCATGTTCACAAAATGATATATGTGTGTATGTATTTGTGCATGCGTGCGAGTGACTTTGTGAGTGAATAACGCCGATACATCTTAGAAGCAATTGAAAAACATTTCTCATGATCATTTGCTCTGGAATCTCATGTAACCAGTGCTACTATTTGCATATTTTGCTAACCTTGGGTCATGTCAATCACCCAAAATTAATTCGTATGGAATTTTACTGATTTAATGTTATAAAAGCAATGCGCAAATGTCTCGCCCGTCACTATTTTCTTCGGAAATATGGAAGTGAATAAGTGCAAGCTTTATCTCCAGCCCACAGACATTAAATAGCATTTCGTTTTATAGATGGAATTAAATGTTCAGATTGTGATTACTTAAAGCTTGCTGTCTTTCAGTAGAGAATTCTTGTAATACTTAGAGATTTATTTCTTATTAACATAAATTTTATTCTAGCTGATACAAGTGTCTGACTGAAAATCATTTTCTTTTTTTTTTTTCACAAACAATGAAATTAACGTCGAAGGACAAAATATGTGACACATGATTTCTATACGGATGATGTCTTCGAAAAGGCCGTTGTTTTTTTTTCTTGGTGGGGGGTAGAAAAATGTGGCTGGTCATTATTGTATAACTAGTTAATCAGGAACATGAACCAATCACTCTTAAAAATTTTCTATTATCCACAAGAACGCTTTCATCGTCAAGCAATTCGCCATATACTAAAATACCGCATATTCTAAGGGAACCTAAAAAAGAATCACCCTATGAATTGTTAACACTTTCTTTATATATAATATGCAGGACTTCACATTCTACTGTACAAACTGGTGTACCTTAGGTCTCTATCCTAGGCCCGACGCTCTTCCATATTTTCATAAGTGATCTCCCAGACGTGATCAAGTCCCAAGTAGGCATCTACGCAGATGACATCACAATTTACTACTGCATCAGTAAGAAATTCGGCGAGGCGGACAAACAACCTCACTGCTGATCTTGAGATGGATTTACATTATGTGGTGAATTCGGGTAAGAAGAGGCTTGTAAATTTCAATGCGTCTAAGATGAAGCTGCTGTCTGTCAATCATCACATAATACCTCCTATAAGTATGGACCAAGCGAGTTTCCCTGAGAGCAACATACAGCGCCTCCTCGACCTTAACCTCTCTTTCGATCTCAAGTTAAACCATTACATTGAGACAATAGCTAAATCCACAGCGAGGAAGGTTGGGTCACTGTGTAAGAGTTTTTTTTTTTTTGTTTTTTTTTTGCATGAATTCATCTTGCACCTATACAAATCAACCATCCGTCCGTGCATTGAATACTGCTGTCATATATGGTCAGGTGCCTAAGCTGTTCATCTACAAGTTCTTGACAGGCTTCAAGGTAGAATCAATAATGTGATAGGTATCGGCATAGCGGCTCGACTCCAGCCACTTTCTCACCGACGGGTTGTGGCTTCCCTTTGTCTGTTCTACAAATATTTTCATGGCTTCTGCTCCGACGAACGTAACGCACTGGTGCCCATGCCACAGGAGTTTACTCATGCAAACATACTGGCAACTGGGTCCCACACATATTCGCAGTTAAATCAACCAAATGCAGACGACAATTCTCCTCCGTCAGATTCTTTTCTCGCACTTTCCGCCTGTGGAACTCGCTTCCATATTCTTGCTTTCCTGACGGCTATAACCTCCAGGAATTAAAATGCAATGTCAATACCCATCTTTTAACCACTTGACTTTAGTTTTTTCTACATCACTCTGTATGCCTTTTCCTTTCTTTCTACCTTTACAACAGTCATCACACCTGTATCCCCACCCTTCACTTGCTTCTTTCTCTGACACCCCCTGTAACTGGTTCGTTTTTCTTTGTACTCTCCTCATATCTAATATTTTACTTTTTATGTAGCTCCCTACGAATCAGTGGCGTTACCGCCTTGCTTGGGGTAAAACGATTAATGTTTTTTTTTTAAAAAAGCATACAAAAATACATAAAAAATTATACATATTACTCAATGAAAGGGGAGGGGACCTGAAACCAAAAATGCAAACGAAAATTTCAACATAATACACAAAAATATATAAATTGATGTTTCCACACTCTCCGCTATTTGCAGGATTGCTGCTTATATACAGTTCGGAAGGTTTCAAAGTGTCATAAGGATAAGTCACCATAACAAAATAACCCATTTAGATTGATATACCATAGAACAAAACGAACTAGAAATATTCAAAGAAAGTGTAACCGAAATGGACCCTTTTTTTAGGATCAGAAAATGACATCGACATTTCCTGAACACAGAATGAGGAAATAATGCTTGGCGACTCGTCGATATTCCGGATTTATTGAAAGCAAGAAGCTAGTGAGCAAGAAAAGAGAATCTAACTTAAATGCATGGTTGGAAGAACAGAAACTCGATGAGGTAATAAAATGACAAAAATTGCTAAAAACTACAAAAATAGGAAAAATTGAAGAGTCATGATCCACCGCCATCAAAGAAAATATCTAAACAGAAGGTGGCAAATCTGATAATGTTTTCTTATTTCAAATATTCTTGTATCAATCCAGACAATGTAAACTTAAATTTGGAAACAACTGTCTATTTGTTCACAATTGGTCACTAGATAGTTTAGGCTAAAAGAAAATCTGACTACTTGTGTGGTATAATGATTCCTCCATACAGGTAAAAATATTAACTTACGTATTGACAGGGAATATAATTTAGGAAATAATAATAATAACAAAGTAATATATTAAGAAAAAAGAAATTACGCATTTTTTATAAATTACTTATTAAATACTATTACATACATGGCAGTGAGAGTTGGAAGATCTCCTCAGAGATGAAGAGGAGACTTGAAGCAACCGAAAAAATAGTTCTATAAAAGGATGCTAAGGATACCCTGGATGCAAAATTTCGAGAAAATGGAAACAAAAAGGAAACTAATACTTAATATTAAAAAGAGACAGCTGAGATTTCTATGGCATGTAATGAGAAGGGAGATTTTGGAAAATCTTATATACACAGAGCAGATAAAAAAGCAAAAGCGACAGTGGAGAACAACTCATAACATACTAAATAAATTTCAGTAAAAGGCTGGTGGAACAGAGCTAAGGAGGAATAACAATAAGACAAAGTTTAATAAGAGCCACCAGAGAATGAATGTTGTTGAAAGCCTAAGGGACTGAAGGGGTACAGCTCATGAAAAAATTGTGACTGAATTTTATTTATTTTTTTAATTCAGATAATTTAATAATTACATTTTTAGCAACGTTGATAAATCAGTGACTTTCCTTATTTAATTTAATTTTTGACAATAGTGTTGAGTATATGAAGTTTATTGTTAGTATGTTTTTTTCGTAATGTTATCATTATTCGCTTAGACATTTTAAATAATAACATCGTTATGAGATTTTTTTTTCATTTCTTGAGAATATTGTTAAAAATTTTCCAGATTTGGAAGATATGTTGAACAATCTGTATAATTATTCTTATCTGAAAAATTTGAAAATTATCTGTATCAGTGTTGATATCACGAACAGTTTTATCATTATATTAGTGGTTGTTTGAATTTTTCCGAAATGTAATTTCTGAAAGATTTTTAATTAGATGTTCTGAATTAAAATTACTAGTCCCCTTTCTAAATAAATGTTCAAGATAATATCTTTCAAAGATACGAAAAGAACCGTGTGTAAATTCGCATTTAAACCACAAACTCATTTGAAATTAAAATTGTTTCAGAAAATGGCAGTTGTGAAGCATCAGATCATAAAGCTCAACGTAAAACTATGATACTCTTGAGAAATAAATAAGTTAGTTATGGTTTTCATACATATATATAGAGAAGAAAATTAAGCTCATAATTTATTCTTTTATGTGCCTTGTCCCTTCAGAACGTAGCCGATCATGGCCCTCAACATCTTTCTTTCTCTTGCAGCTCTTAATATTTTTCCTCCCATATACTTTTCTTACTATCCATTTACTCATGCTCATCATATAAGTTACGCACTACTTTTCTCTGTCTCCCATTTTTTAAAAATTGTCTTATGATTATACGACATTAAAATCCCCGCTTCCTCATTGCGTGTGCCAGAAATTTCAACTGACACTTCTTGAAGTTAAGTTTAAGTTTTCTTTCAGTTGTTCCGTCTATGGTCTCCTCACCATTTTTTATAGAATCACATACATGTTGCTTCAATATCTTTGAGGATAGCATTCGCTGCTATACAAGAGGACAGATATCTCGTAACTGTTCAGTACTCTTTTCTTTGTTTCTAACGAAATGTTCTGTATCTTAATACTTTGTTTAAGTTTAGGAATTCACCTTTGGCCATCCGAATACGTATTCTGATTTCTTGTTTAGCACTTTCCTTCATCTGATAGAACACTTCTCAGATATTACATTTTTTATATTTGTCGATTTTAGTAACGCCTATTTGTAATTTGCATTTTGAGCTATACCGTTTTGCTGATAACGTTGCATTCTGTCTTATTATAGTTTAATACTCATCCCTCGATTTCTTTCGCTACCTTATGTTTCTTATTATTATTCTATATGCCATCAGGACGTAAGCAATCACGGCCTTCCACGTCCCCGTATCCATGGCGGCTCTTAGCACACTTTCTTCTGTTCTTCTTCTTCTATGTGCCCTGTCCCTTCAGGACGTAGGCGATCATGGATCTCCACGTCTCCCTATCCCTTGTGGCTCTTAGTATGTTTGCTCCTGTTGCTCCTGGCAACCCCCGTTCCGTCATCCACCTGATCAGACTCTGCAGATATGTTATCCGCTGCCTTCCTCTGTCTCTCCTTCCTTCCATCTGAACAGTCAGTATCAGGTTCTCCAGGCTCTCCTTCCTCATTGCATGTCCCAGGAACTTCAGTTGTCTCTACCTGATGCTCAGCATCAATTTCCTTTTTGTTGCCATTCTTTCTAACACTTCGTCGTTGCTTGTATGCTCAGTCCACGATATCCGTAGCATCCTTCTGTAGAACCACATTTCGGCCGCTTCCAGTTTTTTCCTCATTTTCGATGATATTGTCCAGCATTCACAGCCGTACTGAAGAACTGACATCACGTAGCAGTCTAGCACTCTTTTCTTCGTTTCTATTGAGATTTTCCTGTGTGTTAGTATTTTGCTCATCTTCTGGAACGCGTCCTTTGCCATGCCAATTCGCCTTCGGATCTCCGTGTCGCACTTTCCATCTCCTGTTAGAACACTTCCTAGGTACTTAAATTCTTGGACTTGTTTGATTCTGTTATCCCCCACCTGTATTTGGCATTTTGGGTTGTATCTTTTGCTGATGACCATGCACTCAGTTTTCTTAAAGTTTATTTGTAGTCCCTTCTTGTCACTCTCCACTGCTACTTTCTGTATGAGATCTTGCAGTTTCCTTTCCGTGTCCGCAATCAGTACTGTATCGTCCGCGTATCTTATGTTGTTCAGGTTGTGGCCTCCAATAATAAATCCTGGTGTGTCATCTAAGGTCCTCAAAATATTCTCGCTGTATAGGTTGAACAAATCCGGTGAAAAGACACATCCTTGTCTTACACTTTTTTCTATCTTTGTGTATCTACTGAGGTCGTTACCTGTCCGTATGCAGGCCGTTTGCTGCCAGTAGAGATTCTTGATTATTCTTATATCTTTGCCGAAAATGTCGAGGTTGCCTATCATTTCCATCAATTCTTTGTGTCGTATTTTGTCGAATGCTTTCGCGTAATCAATGAAGCATAGGTACAAGTCTTTCTTCATTTGTAATGCCCTTTCAGAGAACATCCTAATCATGAATACGACGTTCCTTGTTCCAGTGTCTTTGACGAACCCGCACTGTTCCTGCCCTATCTCTGGCCTGATTCTGCTTCTCGCTCTATTCATCAGGATTCTGACAATCAGTTTTGTGATGTGACTCATTAAGCTGATAGTTCTGTGTAGTTCACACTCGTTTGCACCTGGTTTCTTCGACAGTGCTATAAATATCGACTTGTATAGGTCGTCTGGTATTAACCCCACCTAATTCCCACTCTGCTATCCACCTGCTCAGGCTTTTCAAATATGTTAACTGCTGCTTTTAACTGTTTCGCTTTCCATCTATCTCACCTATAAGTATCAAATTCTCTAAGACCCCTTTTCGCATCACTTACCCATGAACATTAGCTGTCTCTTCTTGATGCTCAGTATTAATTTTATTTTCGTTTCCATCTTTTTCAGAACTTCAAAATTGCTTGCATGTTTGATCCATGATATCCGCGGATATCATGGATCACACATGTGAGCAATTTTTTCTGTTGCGTCAATGTTTTTTATTCAAGTTTAAAAACTTAGCTTTCTATATTTTATAGATACAGCCTTCTTCCACACCAGTTTTTTGGGGGACTTATTAACTTTTCAAAAGTGTAATATATTTTTGTTAGTTTATATAATGATAAATAATCATTATATTTCCTTATGTATTTATTAAGCCTCAGCAATGCAAATTGTTAAAATTGAATGTCAAAACTCTAAAAGAGCAAAATAAATATTCATACACAGCAACATTTTAAAAAGAGATTACGACCCATTGTGAGAGAATGGTGCAAGGAAAAATGTAGAGTTATTTAAAAGAATCTCCCAAATAGAGCTTAACATTATAGCTTATTAAAAAAGGAACGTCATTTTATGTTAAAGACATCTATCTTAAATACACAATAACATTAAAACAATATTACCTTAAAACAATTAACTCTAAAATATATTGTTATGACTTTTATGTGAAAACTTAAAAACATTTTACTTAATTTTACTTAACTTTTTTTACATACAAGACAACTTATACTTAAATTAGTTTTTCCACGTTCATATGAAATATGGTAAGTGTAAGGACTGAAAGTTTAGATTGAACTAGAAATCACAAAAATAAAACTTTATATTAAAGTATAACAATATTAAAGCGTTAGAGATTCATTTTTCTTTCTATAGGTAAAAATGATAAAGGGGAAGAAATGTAGAAATAATTATATGAACACAAATTGATAGTACACATGTTACGCTAACAAATATATTTGTATTTGAATCTTTTAGGCAAACCCTGGAGTAGCAAATAAAACAATTCCAGTAAGCTATATACATAAAAATGAATATGTCTGTCTGTCTGTGTGTTTGTGTGTCTCCATTCTAACGAACTCTATTCCTCCGAAAGCCCTGGTCTGATTTTAACGCAAATTGAGTCATTTGCCAACCATGACATGAACGTTTGATGAACGCATGTTTGGGATCAATTTTCAGGGTACGCTAGAAGTCACCGAAAAGCTTAGAATTAACAAATTATTCTCCTCCGAATCACCTGATGAGGATTCACCCAAAAACGGGTAACCTGAAGATCAGGAACCGACCCTTTGATGTACACAAAACGTTTTTGAATCAATGTACAGGGTTCGTCAAAAAACAATGACAAACATAATTTCGCGTGGTTTTTGCTCATTTTTATTTATCCATGCCGCTTTATGCAAACTTAACCAAAATCTAGATGACTGGTAGATCAAGGTCTGATGATGTGGTTTCAATTCTTTTATGACCGTGCAAGACCGACATCTGAAATAGTTTGCGAAAGACGAAACAAAATTAAGTTTCAAATGCATTTGTTTTATTAACTGTTTGTAATATATGTTAAAACCTTCAATCTATAAAATCAGAAGTTTGGAAATCCAAGGCAGTGTCTATATTCTAAAATAGAAAACATTGAGCAAAAAGAGTATTTACTTTGTGCTGTCTCTGTAAACAGTATAAAATATGTTGTCGTCCAGCAATAAAATATTTTGAAAAGAATAACATGTGATAAGCAAGACATTAACAGTTTCATCAAAAATCATTTTCAAGTAAATACTTCTGTATGAGACAAAAGTGATATTTCTTTCAATTTACTGTATCTGTTGGCTAATTCTTGATTACATCAATCGCATTACATGTAAAGTTTTAGAACCCACCTAAGAAAAACCAGTGAATGTTTATAGACAAACACTATATATTCGTATAGATAAAAAATTAAACTAGTCCTAACTTATCATAATTAAGTTAATAGAAAATACACGAACATCATCAACCAATAGTTACCTATACCCAAGAAAATGGATCATATAGACTCAGATAAAAACGGCTAATATTTCCCAACCCTACAGTGCTAAGAAACTTAAAAATCACGACCAATATGTACATATTCCAGAGACAAGTAAATGCTTGTAGACTCAAATATAACCAACCAATATTTATTTAACTTCGAACAAAGTAAACGCTTACAGATTTGACTAGAAGACAACAAGTAAATGTATATTGACAAATATGATCGACTGATATTTACCTGCCTTCGAGGCATGTAAATGTTTACAGAATTGAATATTAAAAAAAAAGCAGTATTCACTTATCCACTGTTCAGGTAAACGCTCATAAGATGCTAAGTAAAGAAATATCAGTACTTTCGCTTTAACATATCTTTAGGTTTGTCACACTGCTCTTTTCTCATGCAGGATTATAGTTTGTATGATTTTGGCTAGTTTTTTTTGCTGTTATTACAGTTTAAATATAGCCATTTTGCAAGTACTGTACATCGAGCGTTTACTCATCCATAAAAACCAACAACGTCAGTATATACAAAAGCAACAAAAGGAACACACACATACATATGCTTATATAGTCGTGTGTGACAATAGATTTCAATTATTGCTGTAACTTATTTCTGAATACATATATTACATTAATTCTCCTATATATATTCAAATACAGACATATATCTTGACATACAAGGGCACTTTGATGTAGTCTAATAGATAGAAAGCCTTTCTTGCTAGAATCATTGCAACTGAGTAGTATGTTCGGCCATATCTAAGTTGCGCTAAAAATGTTATATCTTCAGTTACAAAGAATAAAGTAATTTTGGCAGAGAATACTTGAATTTATTAACACTTCAATGCTTTATACTGCTTGATTCTTGCACCTTGACACATATAGGCTAGTGGCAGTTATATATACTACATCTCTTCTGAATGTACATACACACACACAAACATACACACATATACATATATGTGGTTGAGAGAGAAAGAGTATATATATATATATATATACTTATTTACATCCATAAGTTTGCATGCATATATATATATATATATATATATATATATATATATATATGCATGCAAACTTATGGATGTAAATAAGTATATATATATATATATATATATATATATATATATAAGAGTATATATGCGCCGATTTTTTTAATCGTTTCACCCCAAGCAAGGCCACTATTGCGCAGGAGGTTACATAGGGGAAGGTGGTGAGAACGAGTGTTTAGATATAGGAAATGTCAGAAGGAGGTTAATAGAGGGGTAAGGATGTACATGGGAAGAGTGTTTGAGAGAATGGATGCGAGTTAGTGTGTTATTGACCTTACATTTAAACTCCTGGAGATTGTAGCTGTCGGGGAAGCGAGTATGTGGAATGGAATTTCACAGGCGGGAAGTTCGAGAAAAGAAGCTGTTGGAGTAGAAATTGTGGTTACATTTTATCGGTTTCATTGTAACAGTGTGGAACCTAGTTGCTAATCTATTCTCTTGCAAATTCGTACCTAGTGGGCATCAGTGATCTAAGTTAATCGGAGCAGAAGCCATGAAATATTTATAGAAGAGGCACCGGGAATCTGCCAGGTGGTCTGCCAAGTCGATATCGATCTCATTACAGATTCTCCGTTGTATTTTGTCAAGAACCCCGAGGAGAATAGCAGGGGCACCCGACTAGATGTGACAGCAGTATTCAATACACGGGCGGATGTTAGTTTTATATATGTGCATGAGAGATTCAGACGGGAAAAACTCCCAGGCCCTGCACAGAGAACCGATTTTCATAGCAGCGGATTTAGCAATGGATTCGATAGTCTTTCCACTTGAGGTCCGCTGAGAATGTGAGGCCAAGGAGGCGTAGTGTTTTAATCTCTGGGAGGCAAGACTGTCCCATGCGATTACATCAATATATAATTATTTCACATGTGTTAATAGAACAGTGCTCAATGCGGTATAATAGAGCAATATATAAATATATTAATAAATATATATATTATATTATTTTAAGCACTAAAATGTAGGATAAGTAAACGCAGAATAATTAGCACACACACACACACACACACACACACACACACATATATATATATATATATATATATATATATATATATATACGGAGAAGTTTGTCAAAGAACTGAGTATATTGACCTTGGATTCGTATCGTGAAGCCACAAATATGATTTTCTCAATCCTAAAAGCATTTTTCGATATGTTGTTGTGTCCCCTTTTTTCTTTTTATTTATACGGAGCATGATGTAATTTAACATCGAAATCAACATGAATATGTTCAGTTAAATGGAAAACATAACTGCATTAATCCCGTTAACGCTTACTCTCGATATCGAGCATTTTACAACAAAATAATATTTGTCAGTTTTGGTACGAGGCGTCATCAAAACTTAACTCTATCTATCTATCTATCTATCTATCTATCTATCTATCTATCTATCTATCTATCTATCTATCTGTGTGAATGTGTGTATGCGCGTTTTAATATACATGTGCATGGATATACTTCCTTTGATAAATATGAACAAATATACACATTAAAAATATATTTAAAATGTGTGTGTATATATAGATAAATCTGTGGGGCCAAGTGATTACGTTTTCAAATCCTGGTGAAGCGTGTAGTTTTGATTCGTTTTCTGTATCTGATCCCATTATGTTAAATAAACGACGCCTTTAAAGAAGAAACAAATGCAGCTGATCGATTTTAATTTCCTGTGATATTTTCTATCTGTTTGATCTTTCAGAAAACTATGAATAATAAATAACCAATCATAAGCCATGTTATCGAAAACTACCCCCAACATCCGCAAAGATCTTTCTCATTAGTAATTGTCCTAGTCGCTATGATATCAACATGATAAGAGTTAACATTACTGACACACCATTTTTTATAGAGGTATTTGTTTGGTTAAATCAATATACAGTATTTAACAACGCTTTTTGCCTCTTTCAGTTAGTCAGTTAAGTACAATACATGATACACGCTTGGGCGATGAGGTCTCGAAAGATGCATGACTGACTGGTCAGAAGGTTTTCCAGCAGTAGGTTGCCATTAATTTCTGCGGTAGACTTACTGCCAACTAAGGCTGTAGAATTCAATCTGTCCTGCTGTTTAACCCATAGCTGGATGGAGAGGAGACGGATTAATATTTTTTCCAAGGGTATTTGGGCGTAAGTGAATGCAACGTATTCAAATAGTATTTGAACTCGGTTATTCTGCTTCTCTTTCCGAGCCGATATCCACTGCACTACAACTTGGAGAGACACTCCAAGCAAGGTGGCAATGCTACTGAAGCGCAGTGGTGTACAGCGAATGAAATTGTAAAAGAAGACTGAGAATAGTGAAGATTGAAGAAAGGAGAGAAGATGGATGGGATTAAAGAAGACATATGATGTCAATTAGTATTGCTTTTAAATCCATTAAGAGTGTAGTTATCAGGGAAGCAAGAAAACGGATAAACTTTCCATAGGTGGAAAGGGCTAGAAAAGCAACTGTTGGAGTAAAACAGGCGGAAAATTAGTTTATCTAATCCAGCCTATTCATTGAATAATATAGTTTTACATTATTAATAGTCCAGATATAATAGTCCAAGCTAATATTCACTACTCATACAGATTGATGGAATAAAGCTGTCATCCATCTTGTCAATGAAATTTGCCATATAATGCTAAATTTTGGGACCTATATTTGAGAAATACTAGATTACAATAGCAAAAATATATTCTTTCAGATTTATGTTTCGATACTCAAATTGAAGTAACTTTCTCTAAAACTTGTTAATGGGAATTTATGTTCAGGTTTCTCTATGTAAAAATAACAATTTATTTTTAATATAATAAATTATTTCAATTTTTAAATGTTATATACAGCGGTTTATTATTATTATTGTTTTCCTTATTATTATTGTGTTTACGTTTGCTTTGCGTAAAACTAATATAAACGAGAGACATCATGAAGCAAGAAGCTTTCATTTTGTTTAATCAGACATTGTTAAGTGAAATATCATGACACCATAACGAAAATATATGAACTGGTTTTCATTGTGGAGTACCCATTAGTGTGATTTTAACAGTTCTTATATTTTAGGGGTACCAGTAATTAGATCGACATATTTCTTTTTATATAATTAACAAAATCCAAAATAAAAATATGTAATTTGATTTTCTTAAGAGGCTATACATTCGACTGATTTCCATATCGAGGTACTTGTATTTATTAATTTTCTTAAACGTTTTTAAATATGTGTTTTTGTCCTATGAGGCTGCAATATTCCTCAGAAGATATGTTTTTTCAACAAGGTTATTCACAATTATATCTGAATTGCTCGATCAGTTGGAATATCGGAATTCTAAAGTGTCAATACACCTTCATTTTCTATGGCCTGTCGTAGATTATGTTTCCAGCGCCATTCTGTGTGAGGACTGGTGAATGCACGACATTTTGGCTAATGCATTCACCGAGCATTCCTATCATATTGTTGAAAGTATTTTGTTGACGTGTTAAACTGTCTCCGGAGGTTCTCAACATACATTTAGGATAGGCTTCCTCCTTTTCCCCCTCCTCCTTCTGCTTCTTCTTCTTCTTTTTCATTATTATTATTATTGGTATAGTTTTCTTTTTAGCGCTCTGGTGCAGTAGATAGTGATTCGGAATGAAAAGTCGGAGAGCCGATTTCGAATTTCAGTTGAAGTTGTTGGTTGCATTCACTTACGCGCAAATACCCTTGGGTATTAATCCATCTCTTCTCCATTCTGCTATGGGGTTAATAGCAGAACAGATTGGATTCTTCATCTTTGGTTGGCAAGCAGTCTACCGTAGAAATAAATAGCAATGGAGTTTTTTTTTTACCTAGTCATTCATATCGAAAGAAACATGATCGCCCAAGCCTGTATCACGTATGGCACTTAAATGAGACTTCGGAATTGTAACCCATCTGGATTCCGAAAATTACTTAAGGATGACAGCAATTCTAATTTTACATAGAGCTTGGTACGGATTATCGAAATTTAAAGAAAATCATTTCAAAATCTTGATGTTTAATCCGCCTTTCACTTGTTATTCTGTAAATATATCTTTTTTTCTAATAGGTTTAAGCTAAAAAATTAATTATCAGTTTCACAACAGGAAAATATTGGAATACACTTAAGTGGATTCTTCTAACAAAAACAATCTTTAATATAATTTTAACTAGATTTATATAAATGTTCATACATTAAGAAAACTTTTCAACCCGTTCAAAGATGCGTAAAAATTGATATTTCCCATTTCCTTAAATCGATCCCGATATTGTATTTCGGGTTCTATTGACGAGTATACAGAAGTTGAGGGTTAAGAAAGATTAATTTTTTAGTATATTGTCTTAAATAATGCACGTCTTAAAACTAGTAGCATTCGGTAGGGTTGCCTATCGAAGAAGTCTGTTTGTTATTTAGACCCGAAACTTCTAGTGAAATGGGAGCAACAACGCTGACGACTCACCTAGATTCATCACTTAAAGGTGTATTTTAATAATTTTCCTATAAGCTATTATACCTTTTTTATATCACCTGGCTGAAGGAATAAAATCTGTAGGCGGTTACATTTCATTCTGTTCTTAACTAATGTTTAATTTTTTTAAAATAAAAGTATGTATAAGTAAGGGCATCTCTTTGTATTCAATTTATTTATTCTACGTGTGGCATTTTTAATATAATTTATATAACATAACAAATATTATATTCGCCTTCTCATTTCTGAATGACTAAAAATTTGAAGCTGTTTTACTTTCTTTAGATATACTGAACAATTTTTGAAAAAGTTTCTTAAATTATATATAAATCACCAGTGGAAAAAAAAAACATCGGTGTAAAAAAAAAATAATATTTATAAGTTATAAGTATCTTTCAAGAAATTGAAGAAGTTGGATTCTTTGATATACTAATGAATCATGAAATCATCCACGATAATCGGTTTGATCAAAACAGCAGAAGCAGTTTTGTTGGAACAATTTTTCTGTCAATATGCGAGGTGAATAGATTGATTTTGGAAGAAAGGTATTTTGTGAAACTAAGTTTAGCTTGTTTCGAGTTCACGCATATGAAACCTACTCAACTGGAATAATTTTGAATCAGAGTAATGGATTTCAGTTGGAAATTAATAGTGACCGATGAAATCAATCTAAATGTGGCTTCTAAATTATCTCATTTAACCTCACTCGAATTTTGTTTGTAGGCGAATTTGGATATACTATCCACCCATCAAAGTAAGTAGACACACACACACACACACACACACACACATATATATATATATATAGAGAGAGAGAGAGAGAAAAAAAGAGAGAGAGTGGGACGATAGGTGAATTATCACCCTTTTTATTTTTTCATTTCATGAATGCATTTTTTTTTTAATTTTGTAACTGCGCAGTATAGTAGGATCAACTGAGCCCCTCTAAAAGATAGCACCATGACGCAATTTATTCGGCTAGAAAATTTAAAACGAGACAATGTACTGCTTGGAGAGGATGGCTGCTGGAAGATACTATTTTGGCAAAAGAACTCTGCAACATGCAACACAAGCAGGAAAACCAAGTTATTGCTGTTTGACAATAATTGCAACCACATCATATCTCACACCTGGCCACCTGACTTCCAAGACTGCAACCACAATGATTATTATGTGTGGGTCATAATTGAGCGGCTGACCAACAAACATCGTAACACTAAAGATGAATTAAAGGCAAAGATTATGGCAAAATTCACCAACTTAATCAAAATGAGCAGGTTGTTCACTTACATTGCATATGATTCATTATTGTATATACTTAAGTTACAATTACATTTGAATTTTATATGAATGACACATGAATATTGTTATGTAGTAAAGAAGGAACCATATCACATACTGTGAGATATCATAGATTCGTGGTTTGGACAAGAAACTCTTACATTGACTTTGCAGTGCGATATTTCAATATTTTCATCAGCTGCAATATTAATGATCACTGGAAGAAGAACTGGTACATACTGTCCATTGCTAAGGATGCAGGCAAAATGGTCTTATCCCAGAACCGCTCTAGTAAGTACTCGACTCCACCTACTAACCTCTACCTTTACAAGACCTAGATCAGGTCGAAAATAGAGTATTGTTGTCACATTTGGGCGGAATCCCGCCGTTGACCTTACTCTTCAGCCTTAATAGAGTCAAAAACCGTCTTATGATCTTATGAGTGGCAAATTATTCTCCACCCTCCAACACGACTCCGACAAGTGGGATGTGGCTATTCTCTTGCTGCTCAATCTCTACTTTCACGGAAAGTGTTCGGACAAAGTAGATTCTCTTGTCCCGCCAATGCAATCCTTCACGGCAAGTATACACCATGCAACTTAGCAAACCGCCGATATTTTTCCGTATTCTATCTCTGTGAATTAAGTTCCACTTTAACAGTTTATTTTCACGAACAGCTGCTCAGTGGGACCAACATTCAAGATTTTTCCCCGATCGCCACAGTCTTAACCTGTTCAAGGCTACGGTCAACTGTTACGTTCCCCTCCTATCCGCACAAATTACCTAAAGTAACCCTTTACCACATATGACCTCCTGGCTTTGTAAAGAGTAAAATTTACTGTAAAAATAAAAATAAAATCTGACTGAGATTAGGAGAATATTAACATTTGTCGCTCTACAACAACCGACAATTATCCCATCTTACATATTTTTTTTCAGGATGAGAAGACATTTAGATTTATTGTTGTTGACTTTATTGCACGAAAAGTTAACAAAGCACTTATTCCAATACAACAGCAGACAATGTTTTCTCTGCGGAGATAATGCAAGTTGACTAATGAGATGAAACTCAAGTGAACACAAGAATATACTGAGAGCTGTGAAGTCAGAAAAAAATACTGTTCAGACGGCCAAAGATTTAAGATTTAATGCCCGCATTTCAATACACTGTCGTATATAAAGTTTCATAATATATTATAGTGATTAATAAAAATCACTTGTTTAACATTTAGCGACAGTGTGTACCATATTGTAACAAATTTATTAATAATTGTCTTAGCCATACAACTATCGTTCTATCAAGAAAACTTACGTTATATCCCGCAAGTTATAGCTCAGTTAGGAATCATTTCCAGACATAATGAAACGTAAACGTTTTCCTCAAAATACCTGTGGAAAATAGCAATATATCTTCATATTATCCTCATGTAAAAACAGTTAAGAAATAGATACATTAATAACGAAATTAAAATACCAACATTCAACTATGAATAGGGCCATAACGTTCATATCGCATTTGAAAAAAATCATAATTATAAATACAAATATGTAAATATTTACATATCTAGAGATGTGTAGTAGACCAAATATGGTAGGTTTATTCAGTACACAGAAATTCAGTAGAATTATAAATGTGCATGATGTATTCTAGTTGTAAAAAAACTGTCTAGCTCCACTCCGGGAAGCAATTTTAATAGAGATTTTATTGAATATAATCATTCCATATCAGTGAAAACGTGTTGTTCTCTTAAAGGTTAGCATCAGCCAATGCTGATATCGAGACAATATTTTCCCTATGATGACTAAAATATAGCACTTACGTTTTGTAGATGTTAATAGTAAAAAGCCATTTATTGCCCTTTTTGAGAACTGATCTTAGGTTAGTTTCGAGAGCAGCTACCAGTTTTACATTATGTAACCTTATTTTCAGATAGCTGGTCTTAATTTTAGGTGGTTTTTAATATAAGAAATTTGTCTAAAAGCTGAAGAATACAGTTATTTTTGTCGGGAAAAGTAGCCGAAGAGATAAAAAAAAGTGGAAAATACACATTCAGTTTCACTGAGTGCAGAATTACTTTTGTTGAGAGAAGTTATCGAATTCATCAAAGATTTTTACCTAAGTTCAGCTAAAATATTGTCAAATGGGTTTTGACGATATGTGACCCTAGGTCAAAATAGGCCTTGAGGATTTTCTGTTTACGGATTACCAACATAGCTGATAGGAACATGCAGACAATAACAGGGAGTAAGTTTTCTCCCCTTCTAATGGAAGGTGAAATCGTTAAATGATATTAATTACATTTCGAAATGCTAATATACATATATATATATATATATATATATATATATATATATATATATATAGGAACGGGTAAATAGCAATTCAATCCCTAACTTCAATACCCCAGTTTTTCGTCTTTTAAATAAAACTAGGCTGGAAAACGAAATTGTGTGTCGTGACCAGCGATGAATTGAAGCAGAAAAGCTGAAATAGCACACACACACACACACACACACACACAAACCGAGACTGAGAGACCGGCCAGCCATTTTAGATTCAACCAGCTGGAAGTTGAATAAACCATTGTCTGATGGTATTAATTGAAAAAGAATATTATCGTGCTACTGAAATACCAACCAACTGATTATTTTCGTCACTTAACTTTGACTTGCTTGTAATCGTGTATATATTCGATATTTAGAAATATATATAAATCTACACAGTGCTACTGCAGCCCTAACTCCTTTCATTATGTACCAATCCCTTGTATGTCTGCGCCAACCAAGCAATCCTGCTTTGGCTAATCTGAGATCAACAATACAACGTAGACGGAACCGACTGAAGCTTAGAAAGATTGGCTGGACTCAGCCAGGAGTCGTGTTATAGTATCATACCCATCGAACATACTATTAAGACAGAAGTAAATAATCGTACTATCAGCATAAATACAGCTTTTGGAACCGATACCTTCTAGCTTTCGTTGATGAAGATAAGAAAGAACGTAGGTCAAAGGATAACGCCTTGCGGCACCAAGAAACTAGCATCTTGGCAATTCATAAGATTTTCCCTAAAGAATTTGTTAAGAAAGATTGAATCCGGTCAAATATTTGGTCAGTGACAACCCAGAATACTTTGTGTTAGTCTAGGCATTTATGTGTGCGAAAGGACGTGTTTCGTCTTCCGGTGTAGATATGAGATATTTTGTGAACATTTCTCTTTCAGTACATTATTCTTCAGTACAATTAAAATTACCTTTTCCCTCTTATTGTATAAATCGGACATTACACAATGGAATAGGGAGCTCAATATTCACTTTTAAACCGGGGTTTAACGGCATATCTCTCAGTTATTTACCGCTGAAATAAAATATATATATATATATATATATATATGAGGTTTTTATCAAGCCTATATAACAGAATTTTCGATCCATCGTAAACAAACATATCTGCTCTGAAATGTATCGTAATGTCAACAAATGTAAATATGTTACGGAAATCAACGAATTTTAACGAAACTTGGTTATAAGCAACCGACAATTTGAAATGAATTGTTTGAACATTATTTTTTATCGATAGTCGTATTTAGGTAGATATTCTGTTTTTAATGAAACAGTATTATATATTTATTTCTACCGGCCTGATTATTTACGATAAATGTTTATTACGAGAGGTCTACGACGTTACCAGATCAAATGGTAGCTTCCCCTATATAGATAGGGGTCGCAAGTACGAATCCTGCCGAATGGCACACCTTTTCCTAATATATATATATATATATATATATATATATATATATGTCTTATAAACAATCCTTCTGTTGCTGGTCGAATCACTCTCCAGTTGTTCCACAAGAACGGACTTATCTCGTGAAAGATTTTGTGTTATAGGTCAACCTCCTTCATATAGTCTAAGATAGTCTCTACTTTTATCTTCTTGCAAAGCTCCTCTATACTAGATATATAAAATATTTGATGTATATATATAAAATCACAATATTCAGTTAGAATGTTTTGCTTTTGTTTTGTAGTAGATCTCTCGTGAAATGTTATGTATTCAGAGAAATGTCCATTGTTTCGAGAAAAATTAGTGAATTTTATGGGTGTGTCGTATGAATTTTGCCAGGAAGATTTCTTCCTTCAGATCATGAGGAGTCTTTGAATGTTTCTGTCTTTTTGTTTAAATCGATTCACCCAAAGCAACGCAGTAATGACTCCAATCCGCAGGGGGGGGGGGGCTACATAAAAAGTGACCGAAAGGTTACGTCAATATATATGGGTAAGAGAAGTATAAGAATACAAATATGAAGAGAGTTAAGTGAGAGTAAAATCAGAAGACTCATGTTGTCAGGATGTATAAGAGATGGTGGAAGTCAACGAGATATAAGATGTCAATTGACGTTGCATTTAAAACTTTGGAGATTGTAACTATTAAGGATGTAAGTATGCGGGAGTTCCAAAAACGGAAAGTGTGAGCAAAAGATATGTTATAGTGGAAGAGGCGGTTACATTTGTATTTTAATAACTGGGTCGAAAATAAAAGGATGATGAGCCACTCACATATCTCTGAGCTATAGATTTAATTAGATAGATAGATAGATATGTTTTATAAGAAACACCCTACTGGGGATGGAGAAGAAAGGATAAGAGAAATTTGGGAATCAAGTAGGTAAACGTTGGCTACTGACGTTGCACTTAAACTTTTAGAGATTTTACATATCAGGGAACTAAATATATTGAAGGGAAGTCCACGAAGCGTGAAGTCTGAGATAAGTAAGTGATTGAGGAAAAAGTGGCGATTACATTTGACTATTTTGACGGTACGGTGAGACCAAGTTTAGGGTGGGACCTAGTTGCCAATCTAATAGCACAAGTACATTCATGTGTTCGTGGCATCAGGAAAATAAACTCGTTGGAGAAGAAACCAGGATAATATTTGTAGAAAAGATAGAGAGAAGCCACATCCCGAAGGTGAGAAAATGACTGAAATGAAACTACCGTATCGGTGCAAATTACATTGCAGATCTTCTTTTGGATTTTGTCGTTAAGCCTGAGATGAATAGCAGGAACACCCATCCTGACACGGCAACAGTATTCAATAGATACTACGATGCACAAATAACTGTAGACATATCTTGCTTCTTGCCATATCATGTTGAAACCGGTTTTCATAAGACCACCTAAGTTAAGTAGCGTTAAGTCTGGTCAGTAAATAGGCGAGTGACTGCTCGTGAAAATTAGATGCTGTAAGTTTGGGTATGCGGGGGTGTAATGAATAACGGATTAGTATCGAAAATCGGAGAACCGTGTTCGAATTTCAGCCGTATTCGTTATATCTACTTACGCGCAAATACCCTTCCTGAATGTGCAAATCCACCCGTTTTTCCATCCAAGCCATGGTCTAATTAGTAAGACAGGTATCAGTAAATCATTATTATCTCGAAAAGAATTTCAATATCTAAACATGTATTCTGAATGTAAATAAAATGCTGGCTCTGTTGATAAACCGTAAAACTCTAATCAACCGTATTAAAAGACATATCAGTATATCTAATTCTATGTGCGATTTCTTGGGCATTTATTCGATTTTGTTTTGACTGTTGTTTTCTTATGTATTTCTCTTTATATATTGGTCAATTATTGAAACAAGATCTAATAGGTGACAGTAATGTTTCTATTGTCAAATTCTATGTTGATTCTAATTCTTAAAAAATGGTGAATATGACTGCTTTAAAGACAGTGCTGTTTCCAAAGCAACACAATGAGGTCAGCCGTTCGTCTTCGGTTGAAAATTAAATTGGAACTTGTTTCAAACGTAGCTCGAAGATCTTCAGTTGATCTGAAGAGAAAAAAATAAAGCCCTCATCTTTTACATGCTTAATTAAACCATTAACAAATTCTAATTAAACAGTCGATGACTACATTAAGTATTTGCTACACAAAACGAAAGAAAAATACGTTTAAAAATTGTTTACCTAACAAGAACTAATATTTTTATTTGGAAATTATCTCCGAACTCTTACTATCAGTATTAATGGAAATAAAAAAAATAATTTTAAACCTAATAAAGACAATGCAAATCTGCAGACAGTATTCTTTATTTACCTTTACTACTTGCAATGTAAAAAGTATGTTTGTCGAATCATTAACAAAAAAAATTCCGTCTTTCAATTATTGCGATTGAAACCTAATTATGTGCCGGCTCTTTCTATTCAATCAAGCCCGGAGCGCTTCGGACCAACATATGAATGAGTATAATTAGAGGAGACGGCTTCGATGGCCACTAATAGGAAGCGTGCACAAGAATCACTAAATGAATAAATAATAGAACGGACGTAGCTTACACTAATCTTCTATTAAGTAATTAGGATAAAGAATTGGCAATGTTTATTGCGAAGGGAAAAGTCGATTCACTCGGGACAGACTAAAGTGTTTCAATAAGATAGATGTTTTCTTTGTACTTTCAACTGCTCTTTTATCTGCTTGCAGTTTATAAGTCTGACCGTCCAGTAAATATCGTAACATTTAACCTAATATATTGGATATATGCACGCCGCTGTTAATAGAACTGTTTATTTGAGCGAAGTGAGAAGGAAAATAAGTATGGAACTACATAGATAAGAACAAAACCATGAATATCTTCATTGTTCACTGAGTCTCTAAGCAGAAATATTCTAAGAATTTCTCTGATGGTTTTAACAATCACGTTTCAGGAAATTTCTGTTATTGCCTTTCTCAGGATTATGATGAACTAGCAGAATAGCCCGGCGTTGCTAGGGTGTAATGAAAGCTTTAAACTAATCCATGGCCCTGGAGCTCAGACTCAGCCTAAAGAATATTTGTGTGAAGTTTTATGGAATCGGATAAAAATTGTGGATTTGTATAAAGGACATAAAGACATATCAACAGACAAACACACAATCATCTTGCCTTTATATATATATATATATATATATATATATATATATATATATATTATCGATTTTCTGCACTATTGTAAGAACTGTAACCTTGAAACTTCTAATATGGTTTCTTATGTCTTTGTTTATGAGTGTATCAAATTTGATTAAAATCGGACCTCTCCTTCTATAACCCGATGTTTTCGATTATCAATTTTCGATATGTATCGGGGGTACCTCGACACAAATCGTAGCTAAGAACACTCGCGGACGCTTATAGTACAACTGTGTAAATTTTGAAGAATATCGGTTCATCCGTTTCGGAGTCTATAGGTAACGGACACACAAACACACGCACACACAGACAAAGTTCCATTTATAAATAAGTTTAGATCTTGTTATATATTAAGACTCGAGCGTCATTTTTAGATTGTGACTGGATCTTTCTTCTGGCATGTGTTTTTTAGGACGTTAGCAATTACAGCCCTCCACAATTTCTTAAATTTTGTAGTTCACTTTTTTATCACGCGTAAAACTTATTCCGCCATCCATTTCCTCAGGTTACCGAGATAAGTTATGCGTATTTTCCCTTTGTTTCTCTTGCCTTCAAACTGCCCTTTTAGCTTCAAATTTTCTCAAACCACTTTTCTCATTATGTGTCTTAAGAAGTTCACCTGTCTTTTCTAATTGTAATTTTAAGTGTACTTATCAATTCTATTTTTCGTAAAACTTCATCTTTGCTCATATGTTCAGTCCATGGTATCATCAATATATTTATATTGCCTCAAGTATATTCTTTATCTCTAATGCTATTGTTCAATATTCCGTGTTACATAGAAGGATCGATATTATATAACAGTACAGCATTCTTTTCTTTGCTACTAAAGACATTTTCTTGTTTCTTGATACTTGCTTAGCCTTCTGAATGCATATATCGCTATTCAAACACGTCTTTTGGTTTAGGTATCACACTTTCTGTCTTTTTCAAAAACATTTCTCAGATATTTAAATTCACAAATCCCTTCTGTAGAAACAAGTTTCTGTTATTTAAATATTTTTTCATCAGTCTGGAGGTCATTGAGCATTCACTGGCATATGGAAAACGTCATATTACATAACAGTCCAGTATACAGTTCTTTGTTTCTAGTAAATTTTTCATATTCTTTATATTTTCCTTTCATTCTGGAAAGAATTTTTGGCTGTTCCAATAGACCTTGATATTTCCTGGTCTGTCTTTCTATCCTCTGTTAAAACACTTAATCAATAGTTGATTAACTAGAGGAGACCTGAAGAAATTTAAGTAGTGACAATGAAAAAAGTAAAACTGAGCATGTTCGTGATGTTTATTTGTGAGGCTGAAATGGCTAAGATCCTTTAAAATAGTTGCTCTATTATTATAAGACCTAAGAACATGTTAAGATAGCGAGTTACATACGGAAATTGCTGCGTAGATGTAAAACAGATATTGGTCATAGTATTTTTAATATTACACGCTTTCCTGCAAGGAACCATGTGGCATTCATTGACCGAACAGCCAGTACTGCGTGGATTGAAGTATATCATTTTTTTTTGCAAAGATACAATACAACAACAAGAAAGGTGTGTGCACTTTTTTTATTATATTCTCTTAAGGCGTAGGTATGGTATTTAGTCTGTTTATTTGTCTGTCTGTTCGTCCGTGGTTAAGATATCTCAAGATTTTCTAGACTGATTCCAATGAACATGACTGGCACGGACTGATTTGATTTTGGGTATGCTTACATTTACACTGCTATTAGTGCGCAAGATATTTTTCTATGATATATATAGTCATCACACACACACACACACACACACACATATATATATATATATATATATATATATATATGTCATCCGCAGATAGATCTGTTTTGTTGTATCACAGCTCATCAGTAGGGTTAGACATCCGATTGCTTCTAACCCGACCGAATTGTCATCATTCGGCGATGCTATGGGCGCTCGGTAGAAGAAGGCGGACTTTTAGCGTGCTATATACAACCTGACATACGCCAGTAGCTGAGAGTGTTCAAAGTTATTACTGAAAGAACAATGCGTAGATCCTTGAGTAACTACTGTTTTTTCGAAGTTTACCATTCCCCCATAGTGCTCAATCATACTGTGAGAGCGTATATATATATATATATATATATATATATATATATATATATTAAAAAAGGATTAATTCAAAGATGTTGAATAGCCATTTCGATATGAAGATCCCCACGGGGGACGATACATCACCTCAGCAACAGAAAAAACCTTTCAGAAACTGGAGAAAAATTAGTCTACTTTTCCTTTTTAAATAGATTGCAAAGAAATTAAAAAATAAATAATAAAATAAAATAAAATAAAATAAAAAAATAAAAATAAAAATAAAGGGAAAGAAAAAGAAAAAGAAAAAGAAAAAGAAAACGAAAAAGAAAAAGAAAAAGATAGAATAAAATCAAATAAATAAGAAAAAAAAAAAAAAAAAATGACATCGTCTGGGTTCGCAAAAAAAAGGAAGAATGTAACTAAAAATTAACAGACAGACGCGTTAAATCGACGTAGTTTAGGCAATACGGAAAAAAGGTGGTAAGAGAGATAAAAGAAGGAAGGGAGGGTAAAAGAAAGAAACTAAAGAAAAAAATTTTTTTAAAATATTACAGACGCTGGACAAATTCAAAAACCTAATTTCCCCAAAACGTTGAAGTATTAGAAAAAGGCCTTTACTTAAAAAGGCATAATTATTAATAAAAGGGAATAAAAAGATATAGGATTTAAAATAAAATTATTTTTTAAAAATTAGGTCATTTGAAATTAGACTAAATAAAGACAACACTAGGTAAAAAAAAAAAAAAAAAAAATATACATACCTATAGAAGTACACACATACATACATATATATACACACACACAATTCTACGAATAAGAATACATATATACACATACACACACATACATTCAATTTATTACACACTATTGTACATATATATATATATAAATATATACACACATATATATTATTACACACTTATATACATATACATGCGCATACACACATATATATGTGTGTACACACCTATATACAAAAAATTCATATACACATAATATACATGTGTACACACACATGCACACACACACACACACATATATATACATATATACCTATATACACATACATACACATATTCCATATGCACTCACACACATACATATTAATGAATATTATGAAAAGGAGCATTTAAATAGCTAAAAAAATTTTTTTCCCAAAATTACATATAGCCCACATACATAAATACATATACATACATATATATAAAAAAGTACATCCACACACAAACATACACATAAAAAAAAAAAAAAAAAAAATTAAATTTAAATATTTAAAATTAAAAATTTAAATATTAAAAAAATTATAGAAAAAATTTAGAATTTAAAAATAAAAATTTGAAATTAGAAGTTAAAATCCGCCCTATGGCGGCACTTGTTTATAAATTCCCTCCTAAAGTTCAAAAGTAAGTCCTGATGAGGATACTTCAAAATCAGAATCTTCTCCAATAAACACAGACGACACCTATCACGAAAACCCTTAGGGGTACAAGCTGAGCCTATTAATTTCCAGCTGATTATAGGGTCCTGCCCTTCCTCCTTCATTTCCCAGAACCTACGTGATAGTGTCCTTGTTATTAGATGGAGAAATGCGGGCTTCTAATAACAAGGACAATTACCGGACCTATATTGGCATGACCGCGGGCTCTTTCAAACAGAGGCTTTATAATCACAGGTACTCGTTTTCGAACCCTAAACAGAGATTCCAGACGGCACTATCACGTAGGTTCTGGGAAATGAAGGAGGAAGGGCAGGACCCTATAATCAGCTGGAAATTAATAGGCTCAGCTTGTACCCCTAAGGGTTTTCGTGATAGGTGTCGTCTGTGTTTATTGGAGAAGATTCTGATTTTGAAGTATCCTCATCAGGACTTACTTTTGAACTTTAGGAGGGAATTTATAAACAAGTGCCGCCATAGGGCGGATTTTAACTTCTAATTTCAAATTTTTATTTTTAAATTCTAAATTTTTTCTATAATTTTTTTAATATTTAAAAAAAAATTTTTAATTTTAATTTTAAATTTAATTTTTTTTTTTTTTTTATGTGTATGTTTGTGTGTGGATGTACTTTTTTATATATATGTATGTATATGTATTTATGTATGTGGGCTATATGTAATTTTGGGAAAAAAATTTTTTTAGCTATTTAAATGCTCCTTTTCATAATATTCATTAATATGTATGTGTGTGAGTGCATATGGAATATGTGTATGTATGTGTATATAGGTATATATGTATATATATGTGTGTGTGTGTGTGTGTGTGTGTGTGCATGTGTGTGTACACATGTATATTATGTGTATATGAATTTTTTGTATATAGGTGTGTACACACATATATATGTGTGTATGCGCATGTATATGTATATAAGTGTGTAATAATATATATGTGTGTATATATTTATATATATATATATATGTATAATAGTGTGTAATAAATTGAATGTATGTGTGTGTATGTGTATATATGTATTCTTATTCGTAGAATTGTGTGTGTGTATATATATGTATGTATGTGTGTACTTCTATAGGTATGTATATTTTTTTTTTTTTTTTTTTTTTACCTAGTGTTGTCTTTATTTAGTCTAATTTCAAATGACCTAATTTTTTAAAAAATAATTTTATTTTAAATCCTATATCTTTTTATTCCCTTTTATTAATAATTATGCCTTTTTAAGTAAAGGCCTTTTTCTAATACTTCAACGTTTTGGGGAAATTAGGTTTTTGAATTTGTCCAGCGTCTGTAATATTTTAAAAAAATTTTTTTCTTTAGTTTCTTTCTTTTACCCTCCCTTCCTTCTTTTATCTCTCTTACCACCTTTTTTCCGTATTGCCTAAACTACGTCGATTTAACGCGTCTGTCTGTTAATTTTTAGTTACATTCTTCCTTTTTTTTGCGAACCCAGACGATGTCATTTTTTTTTTTTCTTATTTATTTGATTTTATTCTATCTTTTTCTTTTTCTTTTTCTTTTTCGTTTTCTTTTTCTTTTTCTTTCCCTTTATTTTTATTTTTATTTTTTTATTTTATTTTATTTTATTTTATTATTTATTTTTTAATTTCTTTGCAATCTATTTAAAAAGGAAAAGTAGACTAATTTTTCTCCAGTTTCTGAAAGGTTTTTTCTGTTGCTGAGGTGATGTATCGTCCCCCGTGGGGATCTTCATATCGAAATGGCTATTCAACATCTTTGAATTAATCCTTTTTTAATATATATATTTGCTCTGTAATATTTTATTACATGGAGCTCTCTTCCTGTATCATTTTTTAATATTAAAATAAATTTTAATATTAATTAGTATCGGGTTTTTTGGAATTTACCTTCCTGCTTTTTTCCCTTGGATTGAAGTATCTGAATTAAAATATATATATATATATATATATATACTTAAGGAAAGAGCGCAAATAATATGTCACGAAAATCTTCCAAGCATGGAAATCATTACTGTATAGGAAGCGATAATACGAGGAGCTAGAGAAGATCATTAGCTTTAAACATTGCATTATGATTTCTGGTAAAAATGCTTACTGAGACATTAAGTTTATAAATCCCAAAGATTCACGCACAAATATCCTGATGGACAAATGGGCCATGTTTTGGTTAGTTCAACTGATTGACCCAAATAGAAGTGAGTTCAATACCTAGGTACAGCAGTGGTGAATATATAACTTAGAGAATTAAGTAAAAATGAGATAAATGCATAGCATTCAAAAGTGGCATCGCAAATACATGTTATACTCTAGTTATCGAAATAAATGGTTAGCTTTAAAATTCCTAGCATCTGAAAAAGTCTTAAACATGACAATAAATATGGGGACAGCAGTCCGAACAGAGTAAATGATAATAAAACTTATCTTAATTTCATTAAATAAGTATGTATTATTTTAATCACTGAATTTTTTTAATGCTTTATTTTGTATTCTGAATAATAAAATTTTTAATTTTTTAAAACAATTACTGAAAATTAATTTAACTAAGTTACACCCCCAAGTAAAACTAACTTTACATATTAAACCTTGATATATTATACTTTTCCACAGAATTTGTTTCGATTAGTCAATTTAAAGTTATTTTAGAAGTTATGACTGACGGACTAACAGAAGTCACACATATTTTTATATAGATATTTAGAACCTACTTAGTGCTATTTGTTCAAAGGGAGCAAAGAAGCATTAGAAAGCTTTCCTGACAAATAACGTTGTAATCGGATATGTTAGAAAGCATATCGCCACCGATAATGCAGATTTTCACGAGAGGGTCATGCAAGATTTTGGTCATTGAAGGCAGCAAGCCTTAGCCAAAAGAGTTGCCAATTAAGGCAAATGTATATTATATAAAAAAAAACGGATTTATCGTACACGTTCATTTTAGCGTTCCATTTATCAGTTGCAAATTCCCTGCGAATAAATGGTTGGATTTTTCTCACGTGTTGATTATTTTGTGTGTGTGTGTGTGTGTGATAGAGAGAGAGAGAAGGTGGAAGAGAGAGTGCGCTTGTGCATGAGAGAGAGAAAGAGAGTGAGTGTGTGAGAGCGTGTGTGAGGGAGATAGAATGTGTGTCAGAGAGATAGTGTATTTGTATGTATGTTTGTGTGTCAGAGAGAGAGAGAGAGAGAGAGAGAGTGTGTGTGTGTGTGTGTGTGTGTGTGCAGACAGAACTTTTGCCAGTTTTGGCGGTAAGAATATGATTCATGGCATCGTGCGAGATAAATTTTCTCGACAGAAACAGTTATGTCTGCCATATATCCATGAAGTCAATATTGCCCTTTTATCTGTTAGGGCGAGTAAGCTATCTAGTTTGAAATTACAAACAAAATAAACAGAATAATTTGTAATATTATCGATCCCGCCCTGTCATCTCGGCTCATGTTTCTAACCGCAGTAATGAAGTTTGTTGTATACATATTTTCATGATAATTGTTCTTATGAACTTTTTACCTAGACTTAATGAATTTAGTCGCAGGACTAGATTTACAGCTAGGTTATATAATTTTGCAGCTAAAATGAATAGATGTAATCTATGATCTATGCTAACGTTTTATTCTCTCGAATTTCTCACTTGTGGTATACTCTTCCGGCATCTTACTTTGCAGTCAAATATGATCTTCAAAAATGTAAATGCAATGTTAATTGTCATCTTCTGTCATATGAATTTCTGTTTTGTCTCCTTAATAATATTTGTTTCTTATATTATTTCACACTCTATAATTCCTTAATTTAAAAAAAAAATACCTTACTTGAAAAAAACGAAATATATATATATATATATATATATATATATATATGTACAAAGCAACGTAATGATTAATAAACCTTCATGCAAAGTTGGCGATAGTATTTTTATGCCAACTGGCCCGCACAGTGTAATGTAGCCTCTACCCTTGTCTTATAACATTTCAAACATAAACTTCTTTTGCAACAAATGCGAAACCGGAAATTATATCAGTAACACACAGACGGAATTCCGATTTGGGTTTTATAAGTATAAGAACACAATCAAAGACAGAAAAGTCAAAGACAGCAATTTGACCGTAGCTACACATTTCAACCAACAAAACCATATAATTGATAACGATAGATGCGTCCTGTTACCCTGTTCATTTAAATTCCAAAAAAACGTCGAAAATTTGAAACAAAACATTTTTTTCATAAAGTCGTCCGTTCAGGGATTAAATAAGAATTTATGCATATTCAGGGAAAATATTTGTTATATTTCCTCATGTTTTGACTGTTATATATTAATTTTTGTGTTGTTTTTTAAGAAGCGTTCATTGTAAGCCCTCGTTGGCCTCTACTGCGATTTGCGTGAGCAACTTATATAAATATATATATATATATATATATATATATATATATATATATATATATGAATTGGACATTGACGTCAACAACCAGAAGCAAGAGTCTATTTTATACTAAGCACAATCGTCAGGCCATGGGCATTGTGTTTTTGCTCGACTATTTATATGTACGTCAAGCAAAAATTATTTTTTCGAGCTCGATTATTTATATGTACGTACGGCTGTGCGTTTCGGGGTAATGGATATCGATTTCGAGCGAGAAATCGGAGAGCCGAGTTCGAATACTCTACGGGAAAATAACATTAGAAAAAGTATTAATCCGTAGCTTCTGCTTCCATCTATGGGTTAAACAGTATGACAGATTGTTTTTTTTAACTTTGGTTGGCAACTAATCTACCGCAGAAAGTGATGGCAACCTATTGCAGGAAATGCATCTGATTTATCATATCTCTTTCAAGACATGATCCTCACACGTATAACACGTATAGCTATTAACCGATTTATATCTACTGGTCATTGATGCACTTTGAGTAGTCTATTGAATCGCATTGTTGGTTGTTCATCGCATTATTCTATCAGGATTTTTTTGTTGAGCGGTAAACGTTGTGTTTTGAATTATTCTATGGTCTACTTAATGTGTATAGCTGTGGATCCGATTGCAAATCTTGAATATTTACATGTTGTTGCGAATTATAATTTGTTTATTATTGAAGATTACTAGGATTTATTATTTTTACTGGAAGTGTGTGTTTTTTTAATTTTCTGTCATTTACATATTTTTTTACTTATATATGCCTGTAGAAATTTACATTACTTACTTTTATTTATATATGTAATATATTGTTCATATTATATATATATATAGATATTATAAGAAAGTTAAAGAAGACGTAGATTAAAACCCACTGTTCAACCATTTACTATTATAAAGAATCCTTGATACAAAGTAGAGCTTAATATTTTAATTCTGTTATTATAATGGTTTGCAAAAGCATTATATTACTACACAAAAATTTCCATGTTTCAGAACAATACCGTTCTTCTTCATGTGATATGTTATTTGTTTAATATATCACATGAATATATTTCACAAATAAATCATTTTAATAACCCAATTACAATATATATATATATATATATATATTAAGGGTATTCTAGACAAAACCTTTACACACAGACGCTCATATATATATATTGTCTGGAATACCCTTGAAACAATCTTTGTGTTAGCTTCACTTTTCCGACTCTAACTTCACTTTCAAAATCGTTCCTTGCAATTAATATTCTCACGCACAAAGTGTACAAATTATGTATTATACTTACACCCTTGTTCAAAATAACTGAAACAGAACGAATAAAGTCTTTCTAGGATCTATCAATTTTTTCTTGATCACGTATACTTGGCCTTGTTTTTCTCTTGCGGCCACATTTTCTTTTACGTTTTCGACTGATGGATTTAGTTTGTTTCTCCCTTGATGTTATGACTAACACTTTGAAAAGGATAACACCAACAATATCCACAATTTCTTTGTAAGGCCTGTCAGTTTGTTTGTGCTGCGTTACAATTTTGGCACACTGCTTTGATGCAGCATTTTTCAAGGTCAAACAAATTTCATCGCACATACTGCAAATAGATTCATATAACTGCACACCACTACAAATGACCTAATATGAGAATAAATATAAATCGATTAAATCCTGTTCCCTCAGTACTTCTAAAACTGACCTTATGTAAAAAAAGAAAAAAAGTTAATTTACACAACGGTATATGGCAATAATATCGATAAAAAACACGAAAACAAGCAAATAAGGACCGCCTAGCCATCATTACATTATCTAAACAATTCTTCAGTATAGTCGAATATATTAGTTGTCCTATGCATATTTCGAAATTAAATCAATGAACATGATTAATATGTAAAATGATCCAAGTAAAATTCTATCCGGCCTCAGTTAAAGTATCCCTCGGCTCTACCTGTGTTAGCATTAATATTGATTCCTATTTGCAAGAACAATAATGTCAGCAACAACTTCTGTAAATGTTGCAAATGTTGGAAATAGTCGTTAGCAAGGTAATCATCGATTCTTCGGTCTCGCTGGCGTTTTTGAAAGTCAGTACGGAGCCCATTTGTCATTTTCTAATGACCTGCATCGCCTGGTCCATTATCTTAACAATTTGCTCGCAAGAAATTTTATTTCAATAGGTGGTAAGTTTTATAGAGAATTCGAGAACAATAATTCTCTGGAAGTTTAATAATGTAGTGAGTAAATTGCATATACCAACTTGGAAGATTCATGATAGCATTTTTATGATGTCTTCATTCTTCGGGGTTTCTTGTTCAATAAATAAAAAATGAAAAATAAGGTCGCGAGGAGTGAGGACATCATAATGGTACCTTCGAAAACTTTTGAAATAGGCCTGACTCTGAGTGAAAAATTTATCCACATTAACCTTATATATATATATATATATATATATATATATATATATATATATATATATAGTCATCCGCAGACAGATCTGTTTCGCTGTATCACATCTCATCAGTACGGTTAGATTCCGATTGATTGAAACCAGGATTGAAACCTGACCGAAGTGACGTCACTGGGCGGTTCTGCCTCTGGGCCATGGGCATACGGTAGAAGAAGGAACAATTTTTAGCATGTATATTGTCATTATACACGCCCAATAGCCAGAGTGCTCTAATTCCTTAGTGAATGAGTGATGCGTACATTCCAGAGTAGCTACTGTTTTTCAAAGTCTCCCATTCTTCCGGAGAAAGATTCCAAAAAGCTTTGCTAACTAGCACACATCCGGTAACTGAGTGACATATCACGGCATAGCCGAAATTCTCTTGATCTCAGTATAGCTAATAAAATAATAGAATTGTGAAACTGATCTTTCTGGAAATAAATTTAGTTAAAGACTCCACTTGCGCTTTCGTGTTTATATATATATATGTGCGTGCAATTGCGATTGTTTATGCGTGTTTGCAAGTTCTAAAGAATTAATGGGTATATATTTTTACTCTGAATTTTTATTACTTCAAATGACATTATTAGTGGATACACGTAACTGAAATAGACCCCTTTTTGATTTTGACTTTAAACAGTCTGTCAATCAGTTAAGTGCCATCCACGATTGGGCGATCATGTCTTGAAAGATACATGAATGACTGAACAGAAGATTTTCCCGCAATAGATTGTCATTACTTTCTGCGGTAGACTGGTTGCCGACCAAGGCGATAAAAACCAATCTGTCCTATTATTTGTTCCGTAACTGGATGGAAGAGACTGATTAATACATTTGTGTGCAATTGAATAGTAGGAATTCAACTGGAATTTGAACTCGACTCCCCGATTTCTCGTTCCGAGTCAGTATCAACTGCACCACATCCACATCCACAAACAGTATGTATTACGACTGAAATAATTAAGAATGGGATGTCTCTTTCAAATACTAACATCCATTAATAAATGAAGAAATAACAGGCATATACAAATATATATATATATATATATATATATATATATATATATATATATATACTGTGTGTATTTTGGCAGCATTTTTTCATTAATGCAGGTTTCATTGAATAATATAGACAAGTTTTGTCTATTAATTTTGTGTAGGATTCGTTCATACCGTCTGATATACTTGATGGTGATGTCGTTAAAAGACAACAAAAAATCACAGTATTTGTTGAATTTTTTATCGGGTCTAAGCTTTCGGCTCACATAAGCCATTATCAAAGAGTAAATATTAACACACAGTAAACATAGAACATTTAAGCTATTAACAATAAAGATAATTGAATTGAAAATATAAGTCCATCCCTACCGTGGCGGATGGGCGAATACAGTGACAAAATAGTGGTGTTGTGGTCCCTGGTCTGATTACAGACATTTGAGTACGTTATTGGAAATATCGAAATTGATTGTATTCAAACCAGGTTTAAATTGTTTAATGTAGAGTGCTTCGAGGATTTTTAGTTTCTGCTTATTATTTTCTTGTTTGAGTATGTACGTGTTATCAACAAGCGTTTTTCTCAGAAGTGTGCGTTGATAACCGTGTTGTTCTAAATGACGGAATATATTTGAATTTTTATTTAAGTGCAACGTCAGACGCCGTGAGAGCGAATTTGTGGTGTGGCCGATGTAGATATTATTGAGGTTGTTAGAGATACATTCTCTAAATGGACATATGAATTTATATACTACATTGGTTTTTTGCAAATCACTAACGGTGGGGGTAGAGTCGTTGCGGACAAATGAATTAGATGTAGTGGATTTAGTGTAATATATAATGAACTTAATTCTTTTGTTAGAGTCTGTCATATCACTCTCTTATACCCTAGCCAGATGCACTCCAACTACCATCTAGATGAAAACATCCTAAAAAAACTCATAAATACTAATATTTCTCCGACAGACTCTAACAAAACCTGGTTTGAATACAATCAATTTCGATATGTAATTTTTTTCTTGTTTCAAATATAACGGTTGATTGCAATAGATAGATATGTATGTATTTGAGCAGCAATCATTTTATATATATTTCATAGAATGCAAATAACGCCGAAAATTTTGCAAGACATCGTTCCAGTTAATATACATTTACAATAACGTAAATGTTTGTTCGGCACCCACAACGTTGACCTGTGGTGTGTATTGTCACCCTGCTGAGCAGATCTTAGTTATAGTTTCTAGGAGAGAGCGCATTATCTGGTGCCATCAATAGTCTGAACAAGGCCAGTATACTCAAAACCTTGGTTACGATGACATGTGTCATCGTGCTAGCACAACCATAGACGGCTCTAATAGAATCTTTGCGTAATTCAATTCACAACGCTTGGATCAACCCGTGGTATGATTTACAGGAACTTTCTGAATGTGCTGCGCGTCGAAAGACATCAAGAAATCACCTTCCTGCCAAATTGACAATGGTGAAATTCGAAGCGTGGCTTTGTGGCACTTAACATTCGATCACTCACCTATATGCTTGCACACACACACACATAAACACACACACACACACACACACACATATATATATATATATATATATATATATATATATATATATATATAAGAAAAAGTAAATGTCGGAATTTCAAAACTGTTGGTTATTTTCACATGGATTCACACACACACACACACACACACACACATATATATATATATATATATATATATATATATATAAATGATATATTTTGCCGTATAAGAGGTTAGTAATTTTAATAAATTTAAAATATTTTATTATCTATACAGAATTCTGTCTACTTTTAAACCTCAACACAATATTAAATTTGAATATTTATTTAACAAATTTATTTTCGTTGCGTCTCTTTGTATACTGTATACCTGGGTAGGTGCACCTACAGAGATTATCGATTAATATTCGACTCTTGTTTGAAATCAGACATTAAATCAGACAAAAGGATCGTCAGATTCTTCAATATAATTATTTGTTTATATATTACTGGAGCGGCGAAAATGTATGAAAAATGAATAGACTCCTTTACACAAAAGATGAATTGACATTAGTTTGTTAAAATTCTAGAACTCTTATGCTTTCATCTACAGAAAACTGTTCTCATTCATGTTCAAGACTGCCTAAACTTTTGGCACATATGTTTCTGTAAGAAATAATTACACTTGTTCATCTGCGCTTACAGGTATTTGCTAAAGCGAATAAATGTACGCACGCAGATAAAAGTATAGAAATATTTAGTTATTTAAATTTTTACTAAAAACGTAACTGAATCATTATATGCTATCTCACATATAATGATTATTATATACATATAATGATCATTATCTCACATATAATTGGATTGTTCAGAATATACGAGCATCTTGTATATATATATATATATATAAGACACAGTAGAATGACGGAGGTATAGAGGAAAGAGAGGTTTGTGCTCTGTCTGGCTGCATTTTCTCTGTGGCCGCAGTACATGTGATAACCGTACCACTCTGGATACATATTTCTTTAACAGAAACTATATATATATATATATATATATATATATATATATATATATAGTTTTTTGGTTAAAAGAAATTGTAAATTTAACTGAGCAGGTTCATGCAGACTTCGAAGTTTATTTAAACGGAACAATTGCAACTGAAAACCTGTTTTACTGTTCGCGCTTATTTTAGTGTTCCGTTTATCAGTTGCAAATTACCTGCGAATAAGCAGTGGCATTTTTCCTCACCTGTTGCCTAAGTGCGTTTGTGTGCCTGTCTGAGAGAGAAAGAGAGTGTGTGATTGTGTGGTTGCCCATGTGCGTGAGAGAAATCTAAAATCGCGCAGAGTGAGATGTAAGAATAACAATACAACAGTGCTCGAGTTAAAATAACTAAGCCAAAATTTATATTAAACTTTATTAAATACATATATATATATATATATGTGTGTGTGTGTGTGTGTGTGTGTGTGTGTGTGTGTGTGTGTGTGTGTGTGACCGTTCGGTGCAACTGAAAGATTCACTGTAATACCAATCATTAATCAATAGTTTTTCAGCATATGAGCGGCATATATGCATGAATTTTTCGCAGCACTGTGAGGTAAGGGACGCATAAAAGGGTAATTAGTACATAATGTGTCCTCAAAATATAGAAATCATAAGATCACATGAAAACCTTAACCGTTACAACTTGTCTGTCATTTTAATGGAACCGGCATATATATATATATATATATATATATATATATATATATATAGTGAAAGACAGAGAACTGAACGTTCGTAAATGATTCAGAATTTCTTTTTCATTCTCAAAAGTTTTAAATTGCCTTAAGGTTTCATTCCATCTTCTGTAGAACAATACAAATTTTTGAAGCGCATTTATTCCATATTCCTAAGAAGGAGAAAAAGAAGAAGAAGAAGAAAGGGGGACATGCGCATCAAAATGTTATGTTTTTACATCAATATATTTTTGCAGCCTCATCAATATGAATGGCAGTTATTACGCTAATAATATTTTGAGAATGTTAATAAACAACAGGAGATTAGCAACAATGTTCCTCACTCTTATTTAATCGATTATTGATCGCTTCAAAAAATTATTTGAGAATCACTTTTATTACTTTTGAAAATAAGTGAGAATATCTTTCTTGAAGAATTCTGGAATATTCATTTGTTTCCATTCAAAATTTCATGTAAATGGAACACAATATGAAATTTAATATCTAATACATATCGAAAAATATCGAAAAATATTTGCAGAATATTTTTCAACGTGCCAATTTAACTAGGAATAATATATATATATATATATATATAAATATAGATATTATCCTATTCGGAGTCGTGTGTAGACGTAAGGTAATATGTATATTTATTAAAAATACTTTTTATCTCCGTTATATTACATCGAGCACTCTTTATTAACACCAGACAAATATATATATATATATATATATATATATATATATATATATATATATGCGTATTGTGCGTGTACTTCGCTGTAATTCAATATGTATATTTATTGGCTTTATATATATATATATATATATATATATATTTGCAAAACAAGTGCTATCAAGCTCATCAAGTAGGATTATATATTATGAGAAAGATTTCCCATTCTATTTGACATCATGATTTAAGTTGTGTGTGTGTGTGTGTGTGTGTGTGTGTGTGTGTGTGTGTGTGCGTGGATACGGAGATCAACGCCAAGAGACAACAATGTTTTATGATTGACTTCCGGTCATGCGTGATTTGTTTTGGCTCGACTAATTATATACGGTAGTCAATGTTGCATTATGGGTACACAAGTCTATTGTATTATCTTAATGACTATTGTGTACGCGTTAACGATCATTTTTCAAATTATTGTAGAGGATAGAGACTAGGAATAATTATGGACACGAATGCTGTTAATGTAGCTATTTTATCGTGTGTTTTATTAAGCTTTTACTCATTGTTATTGGTTACTTAATCATTTCTTGTCGATCATTATTGGTTACTGATAGACAATAGACAACTAATATATTTATCATATTTGAATTTGGGGGGGGGGTTCCAATCTACATCGGAATGAAAACGAAAATATCTCACTCCCTAAATTTACAGGCAAAGCTTAGAGACTTCTTCCTCGCAAATAAGATTGGTCACTTCCCATTCTCGTTCATTTAACTTATATTATTTCTTGTCTTGACGTCATTAGGCTGCAATCACTTATTTTTAACTTTATTTTTTTGTCGGCACCAATATTAGTTTTTTGATATTTATTACTGCTACGTTACCTTGAAAGGTTTGGTTAATATTATTTCTGACCTGTTCACTTTTATACTCTAGTTAGTTTTATTATTTATTTTATTTTTTGTACATTTGTTCAATTCTGTTTGTTAGTATTTTTGTCTATTATATTTATTCATAACCAAATTATCTACGCTTGACTTTGCTTAAACCAAGAAAGATAATTCTACTCTTACTTCTATGTGTCATGTCCCTTCAAGAAATGAGTAAAGATGAGCCTCTAAAACTTCTTATTTTGTTTTTATTAGTCTAAGTATCTTTTGATCTTTGTCATTCCCTGTTTTCCCTGTTCTATCTCTCATTTACACAAACTCGTTAAGTAGGTTACTTGCTCTTCCCTCTTGCTTCTTTTGCCTTCACTCTAGCATCTGTGTATTATGTTTTCTAACTCTGTTTTTCTTATAATTAAAACCGTCTTTTTATGATTCTGAACGTTTACTTTTATCATTTCTTTAATAATGTCATTATTCACATTTTCAGTTCAGCTATTTACAATATCTATCGGTAGAAACACATCTATTGATGCAAGTCTCGTTTTCATTTATGAAGAGACTATCTAGCATTCACTACAATATTTCTTTTTCAATCGTATCACTCCAAGCAAGGCGGTAATGCCACTGATGTGCAGGGGGCTACATAAAAGTAAAAGGATTAATTAGAAGAGAGTGAAGAGGAAGAAGAACCAGTTAGAAAGAAGAAAGAGGAGGATGGGAATACAGGTGTGATGACAGTTGCCAGTGTGGAGAGAAAGGAGAGGATATACGGGGTGGTAAAAAAAAACTAGTCAAGTGGTTAATAGATGAGCATTTAAATTCCTGGAGGTTCTAGCTGACAGGAAAGCAAGAATATGGAAGCGAGTTCCACATGCGGGAAGTGCGAGAGAAGAAGCTGCAAGAAGAGAATTGTCGTCTGCATTTGGGTAACCTAACTGTGAATGGGTGGGACCCAGTTGCCGCTCTGGTTGCACGAGTAAACACCTGTTCCAGAGGCACCAGTGACTTAATTTCGTTAGAGCAGAAGCCATGAAAGTATTTATAGAACAAACAAAGGGAGGCCACATCTCGTCGGTGGGGAAGTGGCTGTAGTCGAGCCGCCAAGTGGTACCTATCACATTACTGATTCTTCTTTGGAGCCTGTCGAGAACACTGAGATGAACAGCAGGGATGCCTGGCCATATATGACAGTAGTATTCCATGCACGGACGAATGGTTGATTTGTATATATGCAGGATGGATTCAGGTGGGAAAAATATCCTGGTCCGACACAGAGACCCAAACTTCTTAGCAGTGGATTCAGGTATGGACTCAATGTAGTGGTTCCATTTGAGATCAGAAGAGAGAGGAAGGCAAAGGAGGCGCAGTGTATTGTTCTCAGGTAGCCTCGCTTGGTCCATGTTTATGGGAGGCAGGAGAGGTTGCCTGTGATGATTGACAGACAACAGCTTGCTCTTAGACGCATTGAAATTGACAAGCCACATATTGACCCAATTCACCACAGAGTGTAGATCCATTTCAAGGTCAGCAGCGAGATTATGTTTGTCCGCCACGCCGGGTTTGAAATTAGATATAAGATAGCTATTCATCACTCCTTTCTTTGTTTCAAAGAATTCATTTTTTTTTTATTTTAATATTTTGGTTTTATTATTCCCTATGCATCTTTGGATTTCTGCATCATCTTTTCTCTTATCTCTGATTATAATACAATCTTACTTAAATATTTGTATCTGCTGCTATTAATTCTATGAAGGACATGAAGATCTACAACAGTAGTGAACAAAACCTTAAAGAGTTGAGTTAAATAGGGATTACTCAGCTTTTACTACAATAGAGGAAATTAGATATAACATAGTTATAACACTTTTCTATGTTTCAAATAAACATTTTCTAACACTTAAAAAATTATTAGTTTCTGGAAGGCATCTTTAACTATTTCTATACACTTTTAGATTTTTGTATTATATTTACCTTTTTTGCTGGTTCCAATCGGCATGAAAATGACTGCAAAAATATTCCGTCTCCTTAATTTATATATACAGTAGACAGACGAATACAGACGCATCCTGGTATTTCTTCCTAGTCAATATGATTGGTCACTTCTCAGTCATAACTAACTTAGTTTTTTTCTTTCTTGTCATGAAAACATTATACTGCAATCACTATTTTGTATCCCATTTTGGGTGTAGAAACTATTCTTAGTTGTGAATATTTGCATTACTACTCATGCTTTGCGTCGCACATATTGTTTGCGCAATATTATTTCTGACTTTAATTTTTATTCTTTGTTATTGTTTATTGCAAATAAATTTGTAAATTATGTTTATTAGAGACTTTTGTCAATTACATTTGAGGCCAATCAGGCTACGTATGTGTAATATATATATAAGCACAAATAATTTGCTCCTTTAACTGAGGAGGTTTACGCTGGCTTAGAAATTTCAGGAGGATACCGTTATGAGTTTCTTACTCTTCACGGCGGTTGTCCTGATATGGGAGAACATCATAACACCCACTTACGGGCAATAACCTTGGGACAGGTATTAATCGAACTGTTCTTCCTCTATGTATGGATTGAAGCGCAGGACCGACTGGGTTCTATCGTCTTAGTTGGCAATCAGGCTACCGTACAAAGAAGTGGCAACCTACGACTGGAAAATGTTCTGCCTAGCCAGTCTTGGAAGGAAAGAGACATAATCGTCCAGACGTGTATCATGTATAAGCACTCCACTGACTGACTGACATAACGTTAGATAAGTTAGTTAAAAATAAATCAAAGGCTGCAAAATTTCTCTACATTCTGACAGCACATTTTCGTGCATATTTTTGTTTTTGATTCAACCCAAAGTCTCCTACTTAAGCTGCTAAACATGTAGCTGAGTAACGTTTTCATATTATCTATCTATCTATCTATCTATCTATATAAATAATGCCATAAAGGCAACGCTTTACATTTTGCAAACTGATTAATGTGCTTATCCGTAGATGTGAACGTCGTATCAACACTGTGGTATTATTCTTGTGAGCATACCTAATCAGCTCTTGTATCACGCCAATGATGTTTTTCCGACTGTCATCCATGATTAGAAAAGTTAGAAAAAAGAAATTTGAAGTATTTTATTCACCTCAATTATCAGTTGACAGTATATATATATATATGAGAAAAATTAAGACAGACACGTTATTTCATGGTAAATCAGAGGTATATATATATATATATATATATATATATATATATATTGATTGATTGATTGATTGTTACGCCTTTTTAAATATATTTCTTACTTTTAGTTTGCTTTGAGTCAAACATCCTATAGTGTATTAAAGCACTATCATTTGAAGCCTAGAACATTGGCAATATAAAATTATATTTCTCTGGTGATAATTTTCGAATCAAAGGGATTTTAGGTGTTCCAATCAAGCGCTTTCAAATTAGTGCGAAAAAGAAAAATGCTAAAACAGATAAATCTGGATTTAAATTATTGATTAATCTTCTTTTTAGTCCATTATGTGTAACGAAAAGACATTGATAGAGATATTCACGGAAACACGTAATCTCTCGAGACAGTTGCGGTATAATACCGGGAAAGAATCAGTAATTGCTAATAGTGTTAAAAAGCGAGTTGCTGTTTTGAATTGACAGCTTTCTCAACCACTTCCTGCCAGCCTACTGGGATCGCTTGAGCGTACTGTGTCCAATAACGAACGCTTCTTGAATCAGACAATTACCAGCTAAATCAATCTAATTATATTTCGTCGTAGTTAATTTAATTTTTCTACCGACTCAATATTTCTTCAGATGCGACCTGTGTAAATTGTCATATAGAATTGTCAGGATATTGCTTGAGAGATGTAAATATTAAGAAAACTAATGTTGACTGCAATTTTTATAATAATTATTTGAGCCTTTGATAGTAAGGAGAACAGAACGTATAAAGACACGCCTACTAACAGTGAGCTAGTATTTTGGGGATACATTGAATAAAGCGTGGGCACTTCGACGTGGTGTAAAGGTTAACGAGCTTGTCTCGATAAATCAATTGTTACTAAAAAAAATGAGTTCCCTTCTTAGTAAGTGCTCAAAATTTTCAGTCTTCTTCCACATCGAAGGTACACTTTGAGAATCATTTGAACACCTCGACGTAGAGTAACGGTTAACAAGCATTTATTGCAAGACCAATTAGGACTGAGCAATAAGATTTTTCCACACTAGAGCCCCACAATTTTGCTTAGAAAATCATTAGGGCACTTGGACTTGGTTTAATGCTCATCAAGCTTCCTCGTTCTTACTCCCCCTCTTTCTTCTAATCATATAATATTTTTACTTATATTCAGATGTTTTGAAAAAGCGTAAGGTTTTATACCGTGTTTCCGCAAATATTTGTTTATATTGTTGAGATGAGGTAGTACGTACAATATTTACACCATTCAGACTATTGACATCATCTTCGTTGCCATTTGTACGGCTTTTTGGCCGTTTTACGCTGCGGCTTTCTTTAGATGTTAAGAATTTCGAACCGAACTATTTATTACGATCACTGGGGTATATCATTCGCATACCTTGTGCAAAGCTTCTTTTGGTAGTCATGAGTGATGAACAAGTAACTGAGTGTCGGATTAAATGGAGATAACTCATGACTACCAAGAGAGGCTTCTCACAAGGAATGAGAATGGTCCAGTCATCGTAATATAGGGTTCGATTTGAAATTCCCAGCACCCGAAGAAGGTCAAAGCCTGAAACGGCTGAAACATCGTACAAATGGCAAAAAAGATGAAGACAATAGTCCGAGCCTCGATTCATATTTAGAACTGAGTTCCCAGTTCTTTATAAGGTCTCCTCATCCTCCTTCGCTCCCAGTAAACCCATGCATCTTAGGGGCATTATCTCCTTGATAGCGGTGATTTGATAAACAAAAAGGGTCACTGCTTGTATACCAATGAGCGAATTTCAGTTAACTGCTAAATCTGAGTAGAGGTAAGTAAATATTTAATCTAATATATATATATATATATATATATATATATATATATATATATATATATATATATTACCCTACGTCTATGTCACGACTCAGAATTTCATGCGTTAAGAGATGATCGGGCGTATATTTCAAACTAAGAGTTTCATATGTTTGAATTTAAGTTCATTCGATGTTCATGAGAATTAAAACTTCTAATGTTACTGCTTCCTTTATAACAAGTTTAAAAATTTTAATATTATACGGTTGCGTTTGGAGAAAGGTTTAAAGTTTGAATTTAAAATTAAAATAAAAATAAATATAATAAAATGCAGAGAGAAGAAATCAAAGGGCGTGACTCATGAGTCTTAACAATTTCAATATTCAATTATTACATGTAGATAAAAATATAGGGAAATGAAAAGTTTTAAATTCCAAATTAAAATAGGGAAAACAAAATAAAAAAGAAATGAAAAGAAAAATTCACACGTAAAATTTAGAATTAAGAATTAAAAATGTAAGAAGCAAAAATAAAAGGCGTATTATTCATAATTGTTAAAAGTAATATTGCGAGGGAAAGAAAAAAGAAAGAAAGAAAGCAAAAAGAAGAAAGAAAGCAAGATTTAAGCAAACTTAAAGAGAGATATATATCAATCTAGGTTTAAGTATTTAAGTAAGTCTTTTTTTTTCTAAATGTATGTATATATATATATATATATATTGTTTTTTTTAATCATTTCACCCCGAGCAAGGCAGAAACGCCACTGATGTGCAGGGGGTTACATAAATGTAAAAAGATTAATTAGAAAAGAGTGAGGAGTACAAGCTAGTTAGAAAGGAACAATAGAAAGCTGAGAAAGCAGGTGCAATGACAGATACATGGGCGGAGAGAAAGGGAAGGTTATACAGGGGAGGGGAGAAAGCTAGAGGCCAGTGGTTAGTAGGTGAGTATTAACTTTGCTTTTAAATTTCTGGAGGTCGTAGCTGTCAGGAAAGCAAGAATACGGGAGTGAGTTCCACAGGCGGGAAGTGCGAGAGAGGAAGCTGCAGGAGTAGAATTGTCGTCTGCGTTTGGCTAACCTGACTGTGAATGGGTGGGACCCAGTTGCCAGTCTGGTTGAACGGGTTGAGGAGGCATCAGTGACTTAAGCTCATCCGAGCAGAAGCCATGAAAGCATTTATAGAAGAGACGGAGGGAGGCCACATTTCGACGATGGGAAAGTGGCTGCAGACGAGTCGCCAGATCAGTACCTATCACATTACAGACTCTCCTTTGGAGCTTGTTAAGAACACTGAGGAGAACGGCAGGGGCACCTGACCATAAATGGCAGCAGTACTCCATGCACGGGGATATATATATATATAGATAGATAGATAGATAGATAGAGAGATTCTTCTTATATATATCTTTTGTATTTAATGTTTGGATTTAGCTACAATATTACAGTCAATAATTGGGTTTTTACGGTTGTTTTTAGTTTCCAAAAATGTATAGATAAAGCAGTTATTTTTTTTTGTATTTACTGTTGTTTAAAAACAACATGTTGTTAAATATTATTTCCACCTGTTCTTAATAATTTCAAAGTATAATTTAACATCTTCATCACCTGAATGAATTCAAGCTCTATAAAAATAATTCGGACAGACATTCGCCATTCAATGGGCAAGTTATATTTTTTCGGTTGTTGCAATTATTTTTAGAAGAGTACTTTCTATTAGTTGGGTGACAGAATAGTATTATGTTGTGAAATGTATTTATCTATGTCTTTGATGTAATTATAACTAACTTCGACATTGTTTCTGTTGAAAATTCTTTTAGTATGTGTGAAAGAAATGTTTACGAATTAAGTTAAGGAAAAGTTTACCAATGTTAGTTTTGACATTACAACTGAAGGGTGGGTTAAACCAAATAATGTTACGTTTACGTAATTTCTGCCTACTTTGTTTTAAACGGAGTATTCTAAACTAAAGTTGAGTTTACTTTTTCTGTATAACTTTTCTAAATTATTTAATGTATTTAATATTAGTATTGCTATATATATATATATATATATATATATATATATATATATATATAAAGTTTTACTTATTTTATATTTTCTTTGCTATCAGCTTTATTGTCAGTCATATTTTTATTGCTAAATGTCATCTGAAATTGTTTATTTCTATGGTGAGGGCCATTTCTTTTTTAGCATTTATCCCTTTAAACCGACGCTTCTTTGCTGCTATCTCAGCAGTATTTGACTCGTGCGAGATCAGCGTACCATGTTTGAAGCAAATATATTTCCAAAGGTTAAGTTCGAATTTTCTTTTTCATGAGTTATCTTCCTTTATTTTTTCTCTTAATTTATTGACTTCAAACGTCATCACATTATGCTATGTAAGTTTTATGCCTCATTCATCTAAGTTAAGTATGTAAAAATATAATTAAACCCTGTCGAAGTGCCTAATTATTCTCCATTACTGATAGAACATGTGATTTGCGTTGTGGTACAGTTATCGGTTATCCGTTTTCGTGTTCCAGTTGAATTCGTTGCATTCACTTACCCACAAACTACTTTGGATAATGTATTAATCCGTCTCTTCTCCATTCAGCTGTGGGCTAAATAGCAGGACCGATTAGATTCTGTAGACTTGGCTGGCAACCTTTCTACTGTAGAAGCTAATATCAACCTACAGTCGGAAAACGTTCTGCTCAGTCATTCATGACTTTTTGAAGACATGATCGCCTAAGAGTGTATCACGTATGGCCCTTAGCTGACGGATCTATGGAACTATTGTGGCTTTCTATCTTGCTAGTGTCTTATATACTCTTATAACTTATGTGGCAACGATGGCTGCCTATTATAGTAGTTTTTACAATAATATTTCGGTGAAATTTCATGTGACATGAGACATGGTGAATGAGCGTTGGATGTACGCTGGAAGCGTGATAAGCGGCTCAGACCTAGCAATTGGAGAGCCGAGTTCGAATTCCAGTCGTATTCATCGCATGCATGCTAATACTATTTTTCAATGTGTGAATCCATCGCTTCTAAACTCCCAAGCTATGGGTGAAATAGCAGGATAGACAGGTTACTATACCTTAGTGGTACCCAATCTAAGAGAAGGAAATTTTAATTACAAAATTATCTGTATCTTTTTAGGTTATGCCACTTTAGGCAAATATTAGAAGATAAGTTTTAAAAAATCCCCCTCTGAAATGAAGGACTGATTAGAATCAACATTCAAAGTACGAAAGGAACCAGCATATCATTACAATATACCTTTAATTTCACCATATCTAGTTTGGTTTATTTTGTTTTACCGCATATCAATCTCAATAGGTTATTTAATACCGACAATTTTTGTAAAAATCATTTTATAAATCAAGTTACCTTGTCGTATTTTAAAAATGAGGTTTTTTTTGTTGAGATTCAAATGTGTTGTTGGTAATATTCTTGTTTTCATACATTCATAGTGATTTGACCCCAGTATAGGGGTTAACTATTTAGTCATATCTGTGAGCCTAACAGTTTTTACCACCGCGGGTCATAGTAGACCTGGTAAAAACTGCAATTAAAAAGTTCCTCCTAATCTCTCAATCAGAAGCCATGCTGTAGGATGCATTTTGTTGTCAGACACACGATGACCCATGCAAAAAAGTGATCACCACAGCGGTACAAAATGTGATAAGTGAATAAAATAGTAATGAATAGTCACCAACTGAGACATATCTATTTCTACACTTGTTGCAATTACAAGTAACGTGTAGTGAATGAGTTCTTTCACTGCGTTGCTTCTTTGATGATTTCTTTTAGCCCTGTCCTACTTAGACGCGACTCCATTCGCTCTCTGTTCCACTGTAAACAGATAAAATGTCAATCCAAAATCTTCATATTCCAGACATTTTCATGGCGTTTACCCCACCAACACACACACAACAAATACTATGTTTTTTTTTTAGTCAGTTGCTTCTTATGAAGACAACTTTCTTAAAACAGGAAATGGTCTAGAGGACAGGAAGATTTCTTAATGATTCCGACAAAGATTTTAACTCCAATAGCGAACGATCACGTTTTCCTCATATATATATATATATATATATATATATATATGCAAGTGGGCTCGTGTCGCCAAAATAACGGTAAAATATTTATGCCGATATGTCGTCTAAACTGATGCAAAAATATATATTGATGCACCTATTACTGTGTATCTTACATTAAGACGTAAGAAAAATAAAATAATCCAAGACTTGGGTGTGACTCGAGGAATATATATATATATATATATATATATATATATATATATATATATATATAACGGTCGTTATTGAAGTAGACCAGATATTTATATAATATTCTTCATTACTTGACGACATAATTATAATAAAATTCAAAATAATAAACTACTGTTAAAGAGCAAACACGCAGCGAAAGCTGTAATACCTGGTAGTAAAGATTAATAACTGGTAGCAAAGAATGAATTGTACCGACGCTGCCTCGCTGTTGTATTTCTGATTAACTGGGCCGACGCTGCCATGATATTGTCTGTCTTTTCATGAGCATGACAGGTGAGATCCTTCTAGCAATGGATTGAAACCTTTTGGCTTCTGCGGTTGTATACATTGTGTATATAACACTTTAAATTCTACCTTACCCAGCATGCTGATAGCTTAGATGTATAATATCTGACTGATGTTATATTGGTTGGTTTTCAATTTTAGCTAGATGCAGTAGGATGTCTAACTGTACAGATGAGCGATACAGGACTGTTTGCGGATGACTATATACATGTAACTCATTGCCAAATAATTGCTTTTTATTTAGAAATGAGTTATTTCTGCAACTTAGGTTTCAACATTTAGGTATCTTTAGAAACTGATTGTTTCTATTTTCAAACGCACGATAAGGGATTTTGTTACAAACGCGCGACTGGAATTTCAAACAACATAAAAAATTTCAAAATTAGAGAGGTATTATTTACGAATCTTACAACACATTCATCCATATTTGTGTGTAGTATGTATTTATAGGTATGATTACATCTGGACATAATTTTGAATCTTTCATTTTGTAATTTTTTTTCATTCTGTGAACAACATAATAGCTAATCTTTCCTCCTTGCACAATCTGCGTACATTGCCACCGTTGTATAATTTGGCTATTTTAAGTTATATCAGAGTCTTTTTCATTTTTCAATTTGAATTTTTACACGTTTGGTACAATTCTTGAAGTTTAAACGTATTTAAACTGCAAACTTTAATAACTAGAATGGCTTAAAATTTAAGTTTTAAACGTTGTATCTTTCTCCATATAATGTAACTTCATTACGTTAAAAAGAGACTTGAAGAAGCAGAAACGTGTTTATACAGTAAGATGCTGAGGATAGCATAGATCGAGCATGTGAGCAACGGCAATGTGTTAGAGAGAATGCAAAAGAAATGGAAACATACTAAGTATCAAGAAAAGATGGCTAAGGATTATGCGACATTTAACGAGAAAGAAGGATTTGAAGAATCTGATATTAGCAGGAGAGATAAATTGAAAGAAAGGCAAGGGAAGACAGCTTCATGGGCTTGAGCGTGTGGCTAACGGAGCGAGTTCTGGGAGAGATAGCAAGAGGATCAAGTGTTGAGAGCTACAAGGGACAAGGGTAAGTGTAAGTTAACTATCGCCTAAATTCATAAGGGATATGGCACATAAAGAAGATTCAACCAGCCTATATATATATATATATATATATATATATAGTACTGTGCAAATATAATAGGACAAGAACTATTTTATCTTTTATGAGGCACTATGCCTCATAAAAGATAAAATAGTTCTTGTAAATAAACAACTTAATTAAAGTAATTTTATTTGATTTACACAACAAATGCTTTAACAAAACAAATACTTTGTTACTTGCTACTAAATACATTTAATATTTAAAATAATAGCTTTTTCCTTTGATCACAGCCTTTATTTTGTCAGGAATTGACATTACAAGCTTCTTCAATGTATCTTATGGTATCTTCTGTCAAGCAGCTTGTATTTGTGTGTCTTGCGAAGTAACATTAGATTTATCAATTATTTTATCCAAAATATCTCACAGATGTTTCATAGGATTGAGATCAGGGCTTTGTTGGGGCCAATTCAAATTCAGAAGCCTTTTCTCCTCTTCCTTTTCTAGCTAAATAATCAATATTTACTCGCAATTTACTTGGCTTTTAACCCTGTATTTGAATTTCAGTGAGATTTTTAGGAAAATCACCCATGTGCAAATACTTTTGCACACTACTGGTGGTGGGCAAATGTTTTAGGATAGGGGTGATTTTAAACTTTAAATTGATACTTCATAAAAGATAAAATAGTTTTTGTCGAAATACTTTTGCACAGTTATATATATATATATATATATATATATATATATATATATATATATATATGCAATTTGTTATGTATATTATATTGATTACATATTATATATATGCGTGGTACTTATTTAGAAATGCTCAATATCAGTGATAGAGCAGACATATTCATATAGATAGGTGTGAGTTTGTAACCCTGGTTTTCACGCTTTTGCGATCATCAGATTTGCGATTTGTCTGACGATCGAAAAAGCGTGAAAACCAGGGTTACAAACTCACACCTATCTATCTATCTATCTATCTATCTATCTATCTATCTATCTATATGTATATATATATAATCTTAATGATTTTGAGTAACAGGAGGTTTTATTTCGTCTGGGAGGTATTAATTAGCAGAATACCTTCTAATTTCTTTTTGTATAATTTGTATAGTTTACATTAATTTGATTTATACATATCTAACGATTGTCTCCACAAACATTAAAACACATATGCAAACACATGTGTGTGTTGTGTGTGCGCGTTTATGTGCATGTAAGAACCTCTTTTATTGAAAACGCCAATGTCTGGAGACACATATGCAAACAAAAATAAATCAGTTTAATTTTTTATGCATTCATTGACTTTTTAAACCAGAAAATATCTGTAATTATTAGCCAGTCTATTACACTAACCCTTTTCTTAGTATTCTGTTTTTAGTAATACTGTTTTCTGTACGATCCCAATTCTTCTCTGGATATCCTGTTTCAAATACTATCGGTATTATTGTCATCTTTTAAAACAAGACATTTCATGACTTCATTTGTTGAAGAATTAAAACCAGTGGCATTCGATTTTAAAGATTCATAAAACAATTATCATACAATTTCTACCTTAAAGAGCAAAATTTAATCTTGCTTATTCTTAAATGAAAATAAAATTTCAAATATCGAGTGATAATTCAACGTTAGTAATACAATATATAGTTTCCTTTATTTTCACCAATTCTCTGTTTAGGAAAGATTAGAAGCCGGCATAAACATTGACCGAATACCGTGTATTAATGAAACATTCAGAGGAAAGGCCATTCGGGCGTATATAGTTTGAAAACGCATATTAATTAATTTATATATTGAATATATATTTACCCACTTTCAATGTTATCATGACGTCTTCATTTTTTTTATTTTCGTTAATGATTTTGGGATGAAATTATTATTATTTCATTTTGCAACTTCGTATATTTTGTATATCACAATATTACGTTAGCATAAACTATCACTTCTATATGCCGTTTCCGTTCATCGATCGTGGCCCTCCAAACCGTCCTCTGGTTTAATACTTAGTAAGTTTTTCATTTTTGCCATCTCCCCTAAACTCTGTTCTGACATCGATTTACGCCAGATAGCTACATAGATTTTGTACTGTTTTTCACTTTTCCTCTTGTCTTCAGCCTGTCCTCTGAGAGTCAAATTTTCCAAAAGCTTTTTCTTTATTATGTACCATATAAATTAATACTGTCTCTTTCTGATGTTAACTGTGTTTTCATTTTTTCAAAAAATTCATCTTTGCTCACATGTTCCTTTCAGTTTTATTTTTGGAATTTTTCGACAGAATTACATATCTGATTGCTTCAATTATCTGTTTTGTAAAGAGATTGTTCAGCATTCACTGCCAAAGAGAGGGACTGATATTACATAATATTTCAATACTTTTAAAATTCCCGTTTCTTAATATTTTCTTAAATTCGGAAGGCATTATTCGCTGTTCCAATGCACATTTAGATATCAGAGTGGCACTTTCCATCCTCTGATAAAAATAGTTTCCATGTATTTAAATTGTTGTAGTTGATTGTTTTGGTATCTTTCATTTGCAATTTATCTGCCGGGTTGTATATTTTCCTGATAACAATATATTATATTTTGATACAATTCATTTTAGTATTTTCTTCTCACTTTCTTTTACTACCTACAGCAATTTGTAGTGTTTTTTGTTTCTTTTTATTTTGCTATCAATACTTAGTCATTTTTATACCTTCTTTTCTAAAGATTGCCAATAATAAATTCTGGAAGGTTTTATGATTGTTTCAGAAACGCATCACTGTATAGGTTGAAAAAATGTTTTC